>PVJA010001606.1:46777-122809 GCA_004027025.1 Myocastor coypus | reverse complement strand
CCATCATTGATATTCTAATAACTTTCCATACAATGTGATATAAGCAGTTACACAATTTTGACACAGATATTTGGAAATTCAAGGAAATACAAAATTGTAGCCTGTCAAGAATATGGTTTTTGGCCCAGTCTCTTATTTTCAAGTACTACTCTTGAGAGAATGACAGTAACTGAGTTTACACCAGGAGCAGATCCTTACAAAACTAGAATTGGAAGTTCCTTTCAATCCAGCTATCCCCCTACTGGGAATTTTCCCAGAAGAACTGAAAACTTCATACCATAGCGATATCTGTGCACCTATGTTTATAGCAGCCCAACTTGTAATAGCCAAATCTTGGAAACAACCAAATTGTCCATCATTTGTAACAAACTTCTTTAAAAACAAATGATACAAACTATACTACTAAATAAAATACAATAGAAGAGAGGAATTAGAGGAAAAAAAATGGACTTGCTGAGCCTGCCTTGCACAATAGTCCAACAACCTTACCCCAGCTGAGTGTGAGGTGGGCAGAGTGTATGAGGGTGATAGCCTTGAAGGTCAAGTTGCCGGGAAGATGAAGGTTTGTACACACAGCGGAGAAGAACAGTGTCTAAGCTGCTGGGACATAAATTGGGACTAAGATAACATCTATATATTTTATAACTTGTAATACAAAGCAAAAATTATTAGATTTGGGCAGGAACTGAATGCCCTGCAGAGCCACCTGGTGCCAGGCCAGCATCCATGCTATCCATGATACCTCTTGGGGCTGTGCAGTGTGCTGGCCCTGGCCCAAAGCCCTCCACCCTCACCTAGCTCATTTTGTAGTCTTCCCTAGAGGCCAAGTCTCATTATTTCAGATACCTACCAACACAGATGTCAAACTGGAAGGAAATAGTTGACAGACCGGGGACACAATGGCTTTCCTGGCCAAAGAAATGAAGGCTATGAATACAGGATTGACTTCTGGAAGCCAAGCTCCTCTCCTTTCAGACTTGTAAAGCTCCTTTCAGATAAAGCTGTTGTATAGAAGCCTTCTCGGTAACAGTGTGTGGGGAGAGCTACACCATGCACAACTGTCACAAGCCTCCAATGCTGCTCCAGTGAGTCCTGTTAGTACTGTAGCTGTACTTCCACCCTAGCTGATGAAATTCCCCTCTGCATCCCTTATCTGGCTAACAGAGATGTGGTAAGCAGAGAATACCTAACTGTGGGAAGCAGTCTTCCTAAGTAGAAGACTTAGGAAGTAGTAGAAGCAGCATAGTATCTGTCTCATTCTGAGCAGTGACAGCGGACTCTTTGCAATCCAGCTGCACTTCTAACTTGACAATGGAGACCACTGAACAGCTGGCCAAAACAGCTGGCCAAAATAGTGGAATATTCTGACTCATTAGGAAGGGACATGACAGGATGTCTCAAAAACCTGATCCCACCTTGCAAACATGTGAACTGTATGGAACAAAGTGATCGTAATTGTCACTCTTTCCAGACCCTTCCTTTTACATGTTGGGGCCAATGGGCTCCGCAATACACTCAGGCCTCCTGGACCTGGGGCCAGAATTGCTGCCATGAGAGAGTTTACAACAGAGAAACTGTGATGACTTCAAAATAAAACTTCAGTGTAGGGTTGACGATCAGCAACCTGGGTGGCCAGTGCGTGGCACACTTCTGAGCTGGGCCTCAGGCCAGAGAACCTCAGGTTCCTCGGCAACACTGAATGCAATCTTCTTGGACATCCATAGCAAAGCGAGTATGGCTCTTGCACTGCCAGGACAGTGGGCAGTTGCTATTATAACCACAACAATGTCTGCTATGCTTTTCACAGTTTCAGGTCCGCCTTTCCCAGAATCCTAACATGCTGCCTAGCGGGCTGACCCTGAGCATTCAGAGAGAAGCATTCTGTGGAGTGTCCCCTTAGGACTGTCCCCTTGGTGCAGTACCTGGTCACTCTATCCTGGAGGTGTGGGATCAGGACTGCATCCAGCCAGCAGTCTCATGATCACTCACCTTAGCCACCAGATTGATTCTACCTGTTTTGGTTGCGCTCTACCCTATCCCATCTCTGTCCTTGTCAGATTGCAGTTTGTCCAGATAAGAACTAAGCTTTTCACTTCATTCAACCACGGATGCTAAATGACCGAGCAGTTGTTCAGGCCTCTGAATTCACTCCACTGGAAACAGATGCCCTGCCCACATTCTCTGCTGCAAGAAACGTTAGGCAGCCAGAAGGAAGCAGAAGACACTTCAGCTAGTTTCCTTTCTTGCCTCTCCTCCACAGGAATTAGCCATGGCTCCTCAGAGCCCAAAGCTAGCTCATAATTCCTGTCTCCCCTTCCCCTAGACATAGAGGCCACTCAGGCACACTCTCAGGACCTGCAAGGGGAAGAAATGAATGGTATTATGGTTGGCAAAATAGAGGAACGACCCGGGAAATGGGCCTCAGACTAAACTCAAAGGTGGAGGAAGTAGAGACATTATGCATGTGAGGCATGTTCCACAGAACCCCACAACCATGTCAGGCAGGAATTACTGCTGTCTCTCTTTCATAGGCTAGCGCACAGTGTAAAGCCTCCAGGTGACTAAACCAGGCTAATTCAGACTTCAAAATTTCTTGTTCTTGACCAGTTGGGCAAACGTAAATATGCCACTTGCCTTTCCCACAGGTAAGAGTGTTTCTCACCACTATATGAAAAGTCTGCAAGAAATCTCCTTTTGCTCCATGCTTTTGAAGATTCTGACCCATGACTGGTTGGTCCATTACTTGCAGACCTGTGGCCAGGCATCTTCTAATGGCTAGGACATCAACAGAAAAGAAAAAAATCCACTCGCTTCATAGCCAGGAAGCGACAGAGAGAGGAAGAGGAACGCTGAACATCCAAACTTCAGCATCAAGAACATAAGGGGAGAAAGGGAGGGAGGGATGTGACAGCAGAGAGAAAAAAGGGCTGGAGATGTAGTTCAGTGGCACATCTCCCACCTGGCCAGCATCAAGTCTTGAGTTTCAGACTCAGTATCAGAGAGCCAGAGAGAGAGGGGGAGCCAGAGAGAGCAGGGGAGTTGGTGGGGAGGGGTGAGAGAAAGAGAAATAAAAAGGATAAAAGAGAAACAGAGAAAAGAAAGAGAAAGAAAGGAGAAAAAGAAAAACAAAAAGAGAAGGAAGGAAAAAAGTGATAGAAGAAAAATAAGAAGGGAAAGGTCAATTGGGAAGGAGGAAATGACTTTGCTTCTGAGAAACACTTCTCAGCCACCTACTCCAGGTTCATAACTGTGGAGGTTTTAATAAGTGACTGACATCCATGAATCTCGACTCTCTGTGGAGCTTACATTCCCATAAATAAGTCAGACATTTATCTGTGATTTTAACAACCATAATATTGACTGTACTTTGCTTTAAATTACCTTGTAGGATATGTGATTTAGAGCTAGCCATTTTCACTTATACCATAGAGATTCTTGGTTAATATTTGAACTACCCCAACCAGAAATACACATCCCACAGAGTAGTATTTGAAAAACTAGCCAAAAACCATCCTGCAACACAACCCATGTACCTTCCTGTCTCATCAATAGCAAGTTTGTTATTTACTACAATGGCTGTTGTAAGATTTTTCTTTGCTCAAATAAATGAACTTCCAGTTGTATGGAATGACTAAAATTCTTGGTTACTCAAAACTAATGTAAGAACCTGGAATATCTAATAATGGCTTTATATCTTTTGAAATGATGATGACGCTTCTTGATATTTCTTCTGATCTTAAGTCTCACCAGTTAAGTAATATTTGATCCTGATTAGAAATCTAGTTGGTTCTTTACATATTTATGTATTTATGCATGTATGTATGTATGTATGTATGTATGTATGTATGTATTGTGGTACTTGGATCAAACTTGGAACCTTGCTCTTGCCAGGCAGGTACTTATGCTGCTGAGCTATCTTTTGGGCCCTCTAGCTGGTTCTTATTGGCAGAATATTTTTGCATTTGTCTCAGCTGAAACTGTCATTAACAGGTTGACTATGTATAGAAACAAACAGAAGGCTAGCAGGACAGGATCTAGGGCTGTGTTTGTGGCAGCTTGGTGGTGTCTGTTGTGAAGATGTGGCTGCAGACCTGCCTTCTGTGTGACATTCCTGTTGATCATGAGCTCTGCAGGAGAGGACATATATAATCCTCATAAATAAACAGCTAACTGAGCTCTGCTGTGGTTTATATCTAGTTGCTCCCCCAAAGCCTCATGAGTCAGGGGGCGGGGACTTCTAGAGTTTGAGACTTGATCCATGATCCCAGGGATTATGGGTTTTAGCACTGATGGGATTATGGGTCTAAGTACTTCTGGGATTATGGGTGTAGCCTAAGGCAGAGGCTGAGGTGGAGAGCCTGAATGTAATATGAAGAGAGACAGAGAGACAGACTTGAGCTGTTGCTGCTGCTCTGCTACCCTGATTGACTGGCTGCCTCTGTCGCCATCGTTGCTGTTCTGCTGCCATGAACTGGATGCTCTCTGCTCTGTTCCTCTCAGCCTTGAGCCAGCCAAATATGGACTGAAACCTCCAGTAACTGTGAGCTAATAAACCTTTCCTTCCTTCATCTTGAGTGTCGGGTATTTGTTCCAGCAATCATAGAAGAGTAATTAAGACAAGCTCACTTGCCACAGCAATGGATTTCAGGTGTAAATGCTCTACTGCAGTGGTGGTGAGCCCAGAGCTTCAGTGCTGAAGTGGATACACAGACCCTCTCTGTTGGCACTAGAACCAAGTGGCCCAGAAATTATCAGACAACAGCTTATCTGAACCAAAACCTCAGTATTTAGGTTTAATTACAGTGTTAGCACTTTGCAATAAATAAATGGACTTTGGATTGCAGGTTGGGCACTCAATCCCTAAAAGTTCTGCCATCACTGCCCTGGGATAACATGAACACACGTGACATCTTTTCCTGATCTACTGTAATCAATTTAGGGATTAACAGTCAGCAAAAGAAAAAAATCTGTTGTCAGCAAGACACCAAGGCAGCTTGAACTATGGAAAGTGAAAGTCAGCCACCTGTGAAGAATGACTGAGTCGCAAGAAGTGGCCAGGACCAGGGCAGGAAGGAACCCCCGCAAAGACCCTTGCAGGTGAAGATTTTAATTCAATGAAATTGAAACAAGCAAAATGAATGAATGAAAACATCCAAAGGCGAGACCAGAAGGAAAAGACTAGGCTCAAACACACAAGTCCTTTTTCCATTTGGCAACAATCGAAAGTCCAGACTAAAGAAGAGATGCTGCCCAGAGTGGCCCTGGGCACCAAGATTTGCCTTCTACCTTAGCAAAGACAAGGACTCTGCCTCGCCCTCAGCACTGCTCCTTTGTATTTGAGCTTCAGGCTCACCTCACAGGCTCTACTTGGTCTCAAGTCATGGGAGCCAGGGTCTTCCTGTGGCAGTGCTGTGTTTGGCAGTGGCATTGTTTGAACCAGTGCCTAATTACCCAAAACTCCTCTATGAACCACAAACCCCACACATTTGCATAATTGTTTCATTTGCTGCTTCCTTTATATATATATAAAAAAAATGAGTCATTATGCACATAATTAAAGTAAGTTTAGCAAAAGAGGGCCAGGTTGACAAGATTTCCATGAGAAGACCAAAAGAAATTAGCATCAAGGGCTGCTAAACACAGACCAATCTAATCAACATGGTCTTCTGGGAGCCTTTTAGTCTGCCTTCTAGTCTCTCTGCTCTGAGGTCGGGCCTCCAGGAGGAAGCCAGACATGATCTCACCAGCCCTTTTCCTCTGCTGTTCCCCTAACATCAGTGAGAACTACCTGGTTTGCTTATTATTAGTGTTCTTAGTAGCAAGCCATCCTGTTGCCTCATCCAGCGTCCTGTTCCCCAATAAACTTTACTAAAAGCACTAACAGAAATACACAAGGTTCTTCAATCCCAGAAGGTTCTGAGGTGAGCTTCATGGAGCCTGCTTCCTCCCTGCCAACACAGTGCCTCTTTCCCCATTGCCTGTGCCTTGTAAGCATTTGATCTTCCTCTGGTCCTAGTAGTGTCTGCCATCTCAACATCTCATACACAACCTTGTTAGGATCCTCTTCCTCAGGCTGAAAGTTCCCCTCACTAAAGTGTGCCATCTGTTACTCTGTGAGATATCAAACACTAAGGTGACCCTGGATGCTTCAGCCCTGCTTGCCCAGCCCCGGACTCGAAACCTAGAGCTAGTTACTCGGTGTGTCACCTGGGAGCTTGTTAAAGATGCAGAACCCTAGTAGTCACTGAACACCTACAGAGGCAGAATAGATGTTTTAATAAGATCCCTCTGCAGTTGGTGTAGATAATGAAGTTGGGATAAACCAATCTACAGAATCTAGTGAGGGCTCCTTCCATTCAGTTTCTTCACCTGAGGGTGTTCAACAGCTAGCTCCTTTGGTGTTTAGAGGACTCCCACCCTGCATTCATGGAGGTGGCCAACATAAGCACCTGACCCCAGGACCAACCACACATGCTCAGAAGGGAAGAGGACGTTGCTGGCCCTGTAGGCCCACACAGAGCTGCACTAGCTCAGAAATGAGCAGCAACTCAGGCTGTGGGAGGCAGGGGCTGAGCTGATGGCCTATGTCCTGCAGGAGGATAGGATCAGCTCTTGCAAATGAATCTGCAAGCTATCAGGAACTAAGCCCTTACACATGGGTGAGAATGAAATGTCCCCGGCCCACTGAATAGGAAGATGCTGGGTCTGGGGAGCTTGTCCATAGACCAGAGTGTGGAGGAGAACCTATAGTTAGAACATTCAAAGTCCCTCACTCCTGCTTACACAGATGTCAAGGCAGCACAGAATAGTAGGCCTTAATTTTAGGCTTCTGCCATGCAGTGAAGTCATCTTCTAAAATCCATGATATAAAGCTATAGGCACAGAACCATGAAGCACTGCGCCTAAGCTTCCATAGCCACATAAGGACCACAACCTGCCATGACCCCTGTAATGGTGAGTGCTGCCAGGCACCACCAATTGTTCCACATACATGATGTTGTGTGACCTAAGGGTCAGCTCAGCTCCATTCAGTAGTTATTCTCATCCCCCTTCATAAGTAAAGAAGTGGAAGAGAGTTTTATCCTGTCACAATGGACGTTGCTGACTGTGTATCATCATGGCATTCGCCATGCAACCCGCTGTGTATCATAACGACTCATCTAGCAATGCAAGGGAGCCATCACAGAAATACAGGTGACAACTGTGATTTGTGAGAATTTAGCAGTAGAAAAAAATGTATGTATTTGGCTAGCCTAGTAATGTGAATTGCTAAGGGAAGACAGGCAGGGATAAAATGTTTTGGTCTTGGTTTTCGAGGCTGATGTAGATAAAATGTGACAGTACCTTGAAGGTCACTTGAGAAATCAGTAATTGAAAGAGACAGCCAAGTGGATATGGTAGCTTTTCATTTTTCTATGTTATCTTCAATCTATGTGGCTAATTTAAGTTATCAGGAGTCATGCACCAGTAGTATAATGTTTTTAGTTCCCAGAAGAAGCATCCTCACTGCCTCCTACTTAGGAGTAGTACAACAAAGTATTTAGGAGTACACACTCTAGATCGGACTTCCCAAGTTCAAATCCCAGCTCTTTTAATCTCAGCATGAAAGGGCAGCCATTTAATTTCTCTGTGCTTGAATTTCCATCTCCAAAATTCAGATAATTAGAGCTTCTGTTCGCGTAGTTGTGAGAACTGGATGAATATGTACACATGAATCACCTGGAACCGTATGTGGAACACGGTAATCCTATGTAAATAGAACAAATGGTACCATGAGTCGGTGTTATGTCTGACTTACACCAAAGGTCAATTAAATAGAGTGACTTATCCAACCAAATAAGCAGAATAAAATAGTCCAGAACGTCTTTAGTATATGAGACAGCATACTTTGTATTAAAGGATCCATTTTACTCAGTAAGGAATAAAATATTGTGTTATTCAATAACAGTGCTGTTTGAGAAAATGGGTAACCTTATTTCCCAATACCTTGTCCCCTTCAGTACCCTGTGTGATGCTATTACATATTAACACTTTGAGTCTTCACGATGCCACCACACACCATGAATCGCCAGTGTACCAGCTCCCCCAGCAAGAAAAGATTAGTCATGTGCTCATCATACGTGTGAAAAACTCAAACTCAGGATGCCATTTCAACGCAGTTCTGAAACCTCTCCTGGTACAACGACGTAATCCACTAAGGCTGGCAGGAAAAACGGCAGACACATTCAACCCGGTAATGGATACATTTGGCAAAGGTGTGCTAGAAACCAGCTAGAAGGGCAGGGAACTCGGGGCAAAAGTCTGATACAGTAAGCCCATAGCTGTTAGATCTTCACCAGAACAGAGCTGTGGCCATGAGCAGTAGGAACAGTCACTGCCCACAAGAAATCTGGAAAGGAGATAGAAAAATAAACATCTCACCTCTCTCTAGCTCTGTACTGCTGAGCTTTGGGAAGCCAGGGAATGCCAAAAGCCTGCATTCTCCATTGCATTTGATTATATTCTTAGTAATTCTCAAGTTACTTCAGGCTCTATTACCTGCACCCAGTTGACATTCATCATTGATTCAATTAAATGCACCAATATGTTTCTGTATAACTGTAAAGCACTTAAGTTTGATTGATTCTTTATATTTAAATTATTTCCTATTTATATTTTATTTTTATTAATTTTAATAAGAAATAACAATGTGACAATTTCAAAACACATTAATACCACATTCCCAATAATTGATACAATGCATATTGCTGTCCTCATAGAAGTTATTTAGAGCACAGGATGCAGACATGATAATTTTTGCAGTCATTATTGACACAAAAATTTCTTCTCATTGAACTAAGAGAAAGTGGTTGTATACATAGTCAAATATTCCATAATCATAGTGGGTTATTGGCAGAACTGGCAATGTCAGAAGATGTTGATTTAAGCCTTTAACAGCTCAACGTACTAATCTAGCTTCACTTTTTCTTTCTTGTAGTTAAACATTTCTGCTGAGTAGTTAACAGAACATGTAACTTTTGTATCTCCCAAGGTCAGTCAAATCCCCTCAGCATTTACTGTGAAACCATATACAGTGCTTTGTAGAACTGTTGTCATTGTCAGCCATCTAGATGAGTTACAACCATTGCTTGGACAGTTTACTCTCTGTGAAAGCATGAGAGAATGTTTTCTTCTCCAGGTGACTCTCCTTTGGCACACCATACAGCATCAATACCTTTCCTCTGTAGCACAAAAATCTACATGGACAGAAAATTTGGGAAACCACTGAGTTATAGGATGTTACAGCACAAGTTCTCTTATCTGCTGAGTTCTCACTGACCTTGAAGGGCTAGAGCCAAACAATTGGGTGTGCTCATAGCCCTTCTTTTTCTCAAATTTTTGGTCTTTAAACTTACATTCTTAACCCTCCAGAATAGAAGCTTAGTGATACTAATACTCTACAGCATAGATACTTAACCTTAACATCACTTTCTTTCTGAATATTAAACGTCTAAGACATAACTTGGAATCGGTATTTCCCATCAATCACTGATATTCTAATAAATCCCTACAGAATGTGAAAAAAGCAGTTACACATTTTTACACAGAAATTTAGAAATCTAAGCAAAGTTGTAGTCATTCAATCCTGTAGCATTTTTCCTTGTCTCTTACTCTTTAATACCCCTTTTTTGTTTTCTTGTAAAACAACCATTTACTTGAAAGAGAGTATAGCAGTAGCTTAAATGACAGTGGAAGCACCACACATCTAAAAGACCAGAATGGCAGGCATTGCAAGCATAGTTTTACTATTACTCATTGCTATCTTCAGCACGAAAAACCAGTTTGAGGTTTTTAGGACTATTGCCTACTGAATCCTGTGTATATAAGTGCATGGTTTTGCTCCTGCCATGTTTCCTATTCTTTCTGCTTACAGTCAGCTGTATTATGCCTCTCCATTTTTATTTCTTTTGAGTTCTTCCACTAGGGAGACTATACAATATTTATACATGTAGGCCTGGTTTATTTCACTTATGAGTACAACTTCAAGATACATCCACTTATATATGAAGTCTTCTAGGAATCTCTTTCCACTTTCTGAAATCTTCTAGGATTTCTTTTTCCAGAATACTGTAGTTTTCATTGAAAAGGTCTTTTACTTCCTTTGTTAGGTTGATGCCCAAGTATTTCCTTTTCTTCAGTGCTATCATAAAAGGTACTGTTTCTCTAATTTCTCTCTCAGTGTGTTTGTTACCTTTGTAGAGGAATGCTACTGACTTTTGTGTGTTGACTTTATAACCTGCTATGCTACTGAATTTGTGTATTAATTCAAGTAGCTTCTTAGTGGAGTTCTTTGGGTCTTCCAAGTAGATTATCATGTCATCTGAAAATAGTGATAGTTTTACTTCTTCTGTACCTATTCTTATTCCTTTTATTTCTCTTTCTTGTCAAATGGCTATAGGTAATGATTCCAGAACTATATTGAATAGGAGTGGTGATAGGGGACATCCTTGTCTTGTATCAGATTTGAGATTAAAAGACCTCAGTTTTTCCCTATTTAGAATTATGCTAGCTGTTGGATTGTTGTAGATGGCTTTTATCAAGTTGAGGTAGAGGCCTCTATTCCAATTTTCTGTAGGACTTTAAACATGAATGAGTGTTGGATTTTGTCAAAGGACTTTTCTGCATCAGTTGAGATGATCATGTGATTTTTTGCTTTGGCTCTATTGATATAGCATATTGCATTTATAGATTTGCATATATTAAACCATCCTTGCATCCCTGGGATGAATCCTTCCTGGTCATTGTGAAAAATCTTAATGATTTGTTGTGCTCTAGTGGTGAGGATTTTATTGAGGATTTTTGCATCGATATTCATGAGAGAAGTTGGCCTGTAGTTTTCTTTTTTAGTTGCTTCTCTCTCTGGTTTAGGTATCAGTGTGATACCTGCCTCTATGAATGATTCTGGAAGGATTGCTTCCTTTTCAGTTTCATTGAAGAGTTTGAGGAGTGTTGGGATTAAGTCTTCTATAAATTTCTTGTAGAATTCAGTAGTGAATTCATCAGGTCTGGACTTTTCTTTGTTGGTAGGCTTTTTATTATGTTTCATATTTCATTGGCTGTTATTGGGTTATTGAGAGTTGTTATAGCTTCTTCACTGAGTTTTGTAATTTGTACTTTTCTAGGAACCTGTCCATTTCATCTGTGTCTTCAATTCTGTGAGAGTAAAGATTCTCAAAGTAGTTATTTATGATCTTCTGAATTTCTGTTGTGTCTGTAGTAATTTCATGCTTTTCATTCCTTATTGCTTGAATTTGAGTCTTTTCTTTCCTCTTTTTGATGAGGTTAGCTAGGGGCTCATCAATTTTATTTAATCTTTCAAAGAACCAGCTTTTAGATTCATTAATTCTTTGTATTGTTTTCTTTTTCTCAGTTGAATTGATTTCTGCTTTAATCTTTATAATTTCCTCCTGTCTTTGGGCTTTGGATTTCGTTTGCTCTTCTGTTTCTAGTCAATTAAGGTACTCCAGGAGAGTATTTATTTTTTCCCCTTCCATTTTCTTGATATGTGAATTCAGAGCTATAAATTTCCCTCTAAGAACTGCTTTGATTGCATCCCATTTATTCTGGCAGGTTGTGTTTGAATTTTCATTAAATTCAAGATATTTTTTAATTTCATCTGTAATCCACTGGTTGTTGAGAAGAGTGTTGTTTAATTTCCATGCATTTCTGGAGTTCTTGTGATTTCTGTTGTCATTTATTTCCAGTTTCGTTGCACTGTGGTCAGATAATATGCATGGGATAATTTCTGTTTTCTTGCATATATTTAAGCATGACCTATGTACTAAGATGTGGTCTATATTAGAAAATATCCCATGTGCAGCTGAAAAAAATGTGTATTCTGAATAGAGTGTTCCACTTATCCTTTCTTTCTCTACTTCAGATATTGTTTCTGCTCTGATCTCCTCTCTATCTTTCTGAAGTTGTTCCCCTACTTTAGTTGTTATTAATTTAGAAATGTCCTTTTTTTTTTTTTTTTTTTTGCTTCAGAGTTTATTTCTGGTCTGATTTCCTCTATACTTTTCTGCAGTTATTTTTCCACTTCAGGTTCTATTAATTCATGCATTTCTTTTTTTACTTGCGATCTTATCTCTGCTCTGAATTCCTCTATCCATTTCTGCACTTGTCTGTCTACCTCAGATGCTACTAATTAAGAGATTTTGGCTCCATATTCCTGTTTTCTTCCATGGTATTGTCTCCTGTTTTTGTTTTGAGTGGGCTCAGAATCACAGTTTGCATCTTCTCTTTGTCCTTTTGTGACTTCTGCACTTTGGTTTAGCTATGCTGTTAGTGCCTATTGATATTTGGGTCTGGTTCCACCAATCTTGATTCCATTCCAAATGTGCCTGGCTGAGTCTGGCTGCTGTGCTCAGTTTTTTCCTGCTGCAGCTGGGCACAGGCCTGGTTGGTCAGTGTGGATTTGCGGGGGGCAGATCTCCAGTGGCTGGTGGGGTGGTGGCTGTATGCCTGTGAGGAAGTCCTACATAGGCACGGGCCCTGTTGGCCAGCGTGGGTGGGCAGGAGCAGAGTTCTCTATTTCCTATTTGGTAAGATACAATAACTCATGCCAATACAAGAGTGACATCTGATAAAATTCTTGTTGATCTGTTGTGCCCCTGGTTGTGCAATCTAAGCACATTCTACACCTAATAGTATACTGCTCTTGAAACCCATAACCATGACCTCACACTATCTCTGGCTTCCTTGCCCTCAACACCATCTCCCAGTTAGCTTCTTTGTTTTCCGTGCTCTGGTTTGTATGTGTCTCCTTCCCAGCACAGGAATAGCTCTGCTGGCAGTAGTGAGAGGAAAGAATTTTAGGAAGTGCCTAGGCCTTGGCCCTTCACAATCCTTAAAGCCAAGGTTTTATCCAACTAGCCCTCCTGCATGCTGTGTGTGCTAACATGATAAATATGTTCCTCCCAGGCCAAATCACACCTTGACCTTGGACTTCCCAACATAGAACAGTGAAAAACTCCTTTCTGTTCTTATAAATTATCCAGTCTGTATTTTGTTATAGAAACCCAAGACATCTCATGACCCCTTATAGCCATGTTCACTATCTCCTACTTTGTCACAACATTCTCCATCTCATGGAAATTTTGCATGTTTTCTCAAGATAGTATTAATTTGCTTTGCTATTAACCAAACTTGTTGCTAGTACCTCTAAGACGTATTATACAGAGAATTTCTTTGACTCATCATAAGCATTAGGACAGATCTATTAGGTGAAGCTCCCACATAGCTTTTTCGCAGGTAATCTGTGAGACTGGCTTCCTGCCCAGGGACATGCTCAGTGGCAGTTAGGAAAAGGAAACAGAGTCCAGGGATTAAGATCATATAATGAGTTGTACACAAAAACCCACAGGATATCTTTTGCTGTGCAGGTAGCAACAACAGCTGCAGATGCCTGAAATGACATGGAAAAGTTGTATAAAGTTGTATAAAACAGACACATAAAAATGTTAAAAGCTAGAAGGAA
Organism: Myocastor coypus; assembly: GCA_004027025.1. Taxonomy (NCBI): domain Eukaryota; kingdom Metazoa; phylum Chordata; class Mammalia; order Rodentia; family Myocastoridae; genus Myocastor; species Myocastor coypus. The sequence continues at coordinate 109,290 of PVJA010001606.1, read as the reverse complement.
AAAAAATAAGTGAATACATATCTAATTACAGTCCAGAGAAGGTTTTCCTCATATAAACAAAAAGATAAATTGGTAAATATCTCCATTAAGAATAAATAACTTTATACGTTAAAATATCATAAAGGTTGAAAGTGCAAAACACTAATTAGAGAGATATATTTGAAACACAGTTATTTAATTAATCATATTCTGAGGACTTAAAACTCCAAGAAAGAGCACTTTCATGAGAAATTTGTACAGACCTGGGATGGAGACTCTTCATAAATAAATAAATAAGCAAACACACAAATATTTACATTTTGCTAATAATCAAGGAGAAAAATAATTCAGAACTCCAGACAGAGCAGCTCTGTGTACAACTGGAAAGGCATTACACAGTGCAGCGCAGCTCACAAAGAAGTGGCAGGAAGTAACTTAGACAAACTAATGCCATGGGGGACTCAAGAAGAGAAGACAGTGCCAAGTAGAAATCAATTCCACACTCTCAATAGAGAAGGTAAAATATTGGGACACAAATGTTATGGTTTGTATCTAGTTGTCCCCCCAAAGTATCAGGCAGTCATGGGATGGGGACTTCTAGAGTTTGAGATTAACTCATGATTCACTGGGATTATAGGTCCTAGTGCTGATGAGATTATGGGTCTGAGTACTGAAAGGATATGGGTGTGCCCTGAAGTGGATGGCCAGAGGCAGAGAGCCTGAATGTACTATAAAAGAGACAGAGAAACATACTGTCCCCATTGCTGTTGTTGACTCTCTGTTGCCTTGGTTAACATTGTAGTTGTTCCACCACCATGAACTGCTGCTCTCTGCCATGCGCCGGTCTGCCTTGGAGCCAGCAAGTATGGACTGAAACCTCCAGTAACTCTGAGCTAAATCAACCTTTCTTTCCTTCATTTTGAGTGTTGGGTATTTGTCCCAGCAATGAGAAAAGAGTAACTGAGACAATAACAAAATAAGAATATCTGACATAAAAGAGATACCTATAGAATAGACCCTTTACTGAGAGGTTCTGAATTCCAGTGATATAGAATATCCAGTGATATTGTATACCTACAATCTAACTTTAACAAAAAGATAGTGTAAAAATCAACTTAAAGAGTTCTCTTTGAAATAGAAAATGATGAAGGAGCAAAATGCAATCTCAGTCTCAAAGCCACCCAGGACAAATCCAAGAGACACTAAGAAGAAATTGTAAGTCACACACCTTAAATCTCTCAAATAATAGGATGTGAAGTAAAGAAACAACTTCAAAAGGATACAGAGGAAATTAGATCAGAAGTAATCTCCCAGAAAAAAAAAAAAAAAAAGAAATGACAATGATAGTGAAAGAATTACTAAGTGTTTATAAAGAAGACACTAATAAAAAAAAATAGAGAGTACAAAAATGATGGAAACCTTGAACAAGGAATATAAGAAAAAAAATAGAATACATGAAGCACATTCAAAGAGATATACAAAAATTAAAACTCTCTTATAAGTCGGCAAAACCATTTGAATGAAAGTGAATACAGACTTCCAGACTGTGAAGATATTATTGCAGCTAGCAAAAAGTTAAGTAAAGATCACATTTTAAAAATCCAGGAAATAATAATTCAACAGCAGCAAGACCATGCAAAGATGAACAACACAGAGAATGAAGGAGGCAAAATAAACTACATAAAAAGAATATGGGCAGAAATAATAGCAGAAAACTTCTCAAATATGGGAAAACAATCTGACATTCAGTTAACCAAGGCATGCTGAACTTAAATGACATCAACCTAATTAAAACTAAACCCAGCCATATAATAATCAAGATCCCAGAAATACAGTACAAGAATGACATATTAAAGACTGTTAGAGAAAAGCAACAAATCGCATTTAAAGGAAAACCCATCAGAATAACGGCAGATTTCTCATCAAAAGGGAAGGGAAGAAGAATATGGACCAAAGCATTTCAAGTCTTGCAAGACAATAAATTCCAACACAGACCGACATACATTGCAAAGCTCTCTTTCAAGTTTAGTGGAAAAGTAAAATGCTTACATGACAAAGAACAACTAAAGAAATTCATTGTAACCAAACAAACTTGACATAGAATACTAAAAGATATTCTACGGAGAGATCAAAATGACCACAACTCAAAAACCAAGAACAGAAAGAATCCACCAAATAGGGCAAACGATTAAAGTCAGGAGAAAATTAGAGAACAATAGCAGAAAAATAACATGACAAACATAAGCCAATACAAATCAATTATAATTATCAACTGTTTTAATTGGTGAATTGAGTACAATGATAATTGTAAATGTACTCAATTCGCCAATTAAAACAAATAAGTTGGCATACTGGACCAAGACATAAAATTCAAAAATATGCAGTATACAGGAAACATATTTAACCCAAAATGAAACTTATATGTATAGGTCAAAAGACAGAAAATGTTACTACATGCTCCAGGAGATCAGAGAAAAACAGGGGTAGCGATCCTCTTTTGTAGACAATGTGAACTTCAAACCAAGAATGACCAAACAAGATAAAGAAGATCACTACTTATTGCTTAAGGGAAAAATTCAAGGGCAAGAGATAACAGTAATAAGTATACATGCACCAAATATGCAAACACTCAATTGTGTAAGACATTTTAATGGACATGAAAATTTTAATAAGTAATATCACAATCTTAATAGGGGACCTGAAAATCCCCTTATTTCAAAAAGCTAGGTTAAGTAGAAAAAAATTAGCAGAGAGATAGCAGAACTGAAGCAAACCTTTGAACACATGGACTTATTGGACCTATACGGAGTGGTTCACACAGCAACTTCTGAATACACATTCTTTTCAGGTGCACACAGGATGTTTTCTAAAATAGACCACATACTAGTCCACCAACCATGCTTAACTAAATGCAAGAAAACAGAAGTTATCCCATGCATCTTATCTGACCAAAATGCAGTGAAACTGGAAATTAATGACAAAAGAAACCACAAAACCCCATAAAGATATGGAGATTAAAAACACTCTACTCAGTAACCAGTAGGTTACAGATGAAATTAAACAACATCTAAAATCCAACAAAAATTCAAGCATAACTTATCAGAATTTGTGGAATGCAGTGAAACCAGTTCTCAGAGGGAATTTTATAGCAGTAAACTCATACATTAGGAAAACAGAACAAGAACATATAAATACCTTAATGCTACACCTCAAGCTTTTACAAAAAGAAAAGGAAGCTAAGCCAAAATCCCAAACACTGGCAGAAAGGATAAAAATTACAGCACAAATTAATGTAGTTGAGACAAAAATATTGCAGAGAATCAATTAATCAAAAACCTGGTTCTCTGAAAGAGTAAATAAAATTGATAAACCCCTAGCCAACCTCCTCAAAAAGAGAAAAGAGAAAACTCAAACTCAAGCAATAAGGAATGAAAAGGAAGACATTACTATAGATACTGTGGAAATTCAGAAAATCCTTATTAGCTATTTTGAAAGTCTTTAATCTCACAGGATCAAGGACACAGAAGAAATGGACAGATTCCCAGATATGAACAAATTTCCAAAACTGAGTCAAGAAGATATAAAAACTCCTAGTAACCCAATATCTTCAAATGAAATAGAAAATATAATTTAGAAAAAACTTACCAACAAAGAAAAGTCCAGGTTTTGATGGATTCACAGGTGAATTCTATAGGAAATGTAAGGAAGATTTAATACCAGTACTCCTCAGATTTTTCAGTGAAATTGAAAAAGAAGCAATACTTCTAAAATCATTTTTAGAGACAAGTATTATACTTGTGACAAAACTAAAGAAAGACTCAACTGAAAAAGAGAATTATAGGCCACTCACTCATGAAAATAGATGCAAAATCCTCAATAAGATACTAGCAAATAGAATACAACAAATCATCAAGAAGATTATAAATCATAACCAGGTATGGTTTATCCCCGGAATGTAGGGATAGTCCATGATTTACAAATTTATATTGTGATACATTATATCAATAGTGCCAAAACCAACAACCACAGATCATCTCAATAGATACATAAAAGGCTTTTGACAAAGTCAGACACTTATTCATGATCAAAGCCCTACAGAAAATTAGAATAAATAGCCTATACCTCAATCTGATAAAAGCCATCTATGACAATCCAATAGTCAATATCATTCTTTTTAAAATTTTATTAATTTTAATAAAAAAGAAATAACAATGAGACAGTTTCAAAACATGTTAGTAGGATAGCCACAATAATTAATACAATGCATATTCTTGTCTTCATAGTAGTTGTTCAGAGTACAGGATTCAGACATGATAACTTTTCTGAACACTATTAGTACAAATATTTATTATTGAACTAAGAGAAAGTAGTTGCATGAGCAGTCCAATGGTCCATAATAGTAGTGAGTTATCGCAGAACTGGCATTGTGGGAAGCTATTGACCTGAGCCTTTTACATGTCAGCGTATTAATATGGCTTCACTTTTTATACTTCGTGGTTAAACTTTTGTGCTAGATGGTTAAGACCAAGTTAAAACAAGACCTACACAACAAAAAATGTAACTCTTGTATCTGACAAGGTCAGTCAAATCCCCTTTGGATTTACCCTGAAAACATGTACAGTGTTTTGTAGAACTTTTGTCAGTGTCAACCAACTGAATGAGTCACAGCCATAGGTTGACCACTTTGTTCTTTGTGAAATCCTGAGAGAATGTTTTCTCTCTAGGTGACTCTCCTTAGGCAAACTATACATCATCAGTTCCTTTCCTCTGTGGTACCATAATCTCCTTGAACAGAAAATTTGAGACACCACTGAGTTATAGATGTTACAATACATATTCTCTTATGTTCTGAGTCCAAACTGACCTAGAGGGGCTGGATCCAAAATATTGGCAATCTTTGTAGCCCTTCTTTTCCTGTAATTTTTAAGTCTGCAAACTTAAGTTGTTAACCCTCCAGAAGAGAAGCTTAGTGATAATATTACACTATAACATAGACATTTGAGCTTTAATGTCATTGCCTTTCTGAATATCAAATGGCTTAGACTTAACATGAAACCGGTATTTTCCATCAATCATTTATATTCTAATAAATCCCTACAGAATATAATAAAAAATTACACATTCTACACAAAAATTTAGAAATCTGACAATATACAAAATTATAGCAGGGGATTCACCTGGCCGAGCTCCAGTCCCGAACCCATCCGGCATCCCATCTGGCAACTCCTCTGGCCTGCACGCCAGCCTGGTAATGACCCTCCATTTTTCGGTTCCTCCCACACAAGTTCCAGTCCCAAACCCATTCGGCATCCCATCTGGTCCGCACATCTGCAGAACTCCGCAACTCCAGAGTTCCCACTCCATCCAGATTCCCAACCCATGGGGCCTCACAGCAGCAAGCAGCCTTAGCTCCAGCATGCAGCCATCTTGGTGGATCCAGATGAAACTCCAATAGGTGCTAAAAGCATAACTTCATCAAAATCCAGAGATCACTGCCATACAAAATGATAATGACAAGGAGGAAGATGCAATTTCAGGACCCAAGCCCACCCAAATCAAATACAGGAGACACTACCACGGAAGAAAATGGGAATCATGCAGCCGAAACCTCTGAATCTGAGGTAGACAGACAAGTACAGAAACGTATAGAACAACTCATGAAATGCATGAATTAATAGAATCTGAAGTGGAAAAACGATTACAGAAATGTATAAAGGAAACCAGAACAGAAATAACCCTTGAATTAAAAGAAGACATGTCGAAATTAATAGCATCTGAAGTAGGGGAACAAATGAAGAAAGGTAAAGAGGAGAACAGAGGAGAAATAATCTCTGGACTACAGAAAGAATAACTATAATGAAAGACTTAAATAATATTAAAGAAGATATTGATAAAAAATTAAAAGAGAACAGAAAATGATGGCTTCCCTGACGGAGCAATATAGGAAAGAAATAGATCGCATGAAACAGTTTCAAAAAGATATACAAGAAACTAAAATCTCAGTCACAAGTTGGCAAAATCTTATTAACAAAAGTGAAGATAGAGTTTCAGATCTTGGAGACACATTTGTAGCCAGTGTAAAAGTAAGAAAGGATCTCTTAAAAACAAATAGGATACAGGAAAAAAAATAATTCAACATCTGCAAGATGATGCAAAAATCAACAACATGATATTAATAGGAATCAATGAGAAAGAAGGAATCAATACAAAGGATATACAAAGAATATGGACAGGAGTAATAGCAGAAAACTTCGCAAATATGAGAAAGCAATTGGACATTCACATAACTGAAGCATACAGAACTCCAAATAACATCAACGCAACTAAAAACACACCCAGATGTATAATAGTTAAGATCCTAGAAATCCAGCAGCTCAATAATATACTAAAAACTGCTAGAGAAAAGAAACAGATCACATTTAAAGGAAAATCCATCGAGATAATGGCAGATTTCTCTTCACAACCATGAAGTCAAGAAGAGCATGAAGCACAGTGCTTCAAGTCCTCCATGGAAACAAATTTCATCCCAGACTGCTATACCCCGAAAAACTCTCCTTTAAGTACTAGGGAGAAGTGAAATATTTCCATGACAAGGAACAAATAAAGAATTTCACAACATCAAAGCCAATACTACACAATATACTAAAAAATATTTTAGAGAGCGACCAAAATGACCCGAATTCAACAAATGAGAAGAGAAAGATCCGACCAAGTAGGGTAACCAACTAAACATTGGAGAAAAATTGGTAAATATTAGTAAATAAAAGTCATGTCAATTATAAGTGAATACATTTCAATTATAATCATCAATGTAAATGGACTTAATTCTCCAATTAAAAGAGGTAGACTGGCAGACTAGATAAGGAAACAAAACCGAACTATATGCTGTATACAAGAAGCAAAATTAACTCATAAAAGAACTCACAGGCTACAAGTTAAAGATTGGAAAAAAATACTACATGTTCCAGCACCTCAAAAAAAAAAAAAAAAAAAAAAAGACAGGGGTAGCAATCTTGTTTGCAGACAGTCTAAACTTCAAACCAAGATTGATCAAATGAAATAAAGAAGGCCACTACATATTGGTTGGGGGAAAAATTCATGATGAAGAGGTGATACTCATAAATATGTATGCATCCAACATGGGAGCAGCAAGTTATATAAGACAAACCTTAATGGACATGAAAAATCTAGTATCCAATACCGCAATCTTAACAGGAGACCTTAACACCCAATTATCTGAAAAAGATAGGTCAAGCAGACAAAAAATTAGCAAAGAAGTACCAGAACTGAACCAGAACTTGGAACAATTGGACTTAGTGGACATATACAGAGGGTTCAACCCAACCATATGAAAATACATCTTTCTCAACTGCACATGGGACATTTTATAAAATAGACCACATATTAGTCCACAGATCATGCTTAAGTATATTCAAGAAAACAGAAATTGTCCCATGCATATTATCTGACCACAGTGCAATGAAATTGGAAATAAATGACAAAAGAAACCATAGGAACTCCAGGATTATATAGAAATTAAACAACGCTCACCTGAGCAACCAAAGGGTTACAGATGAAATTAAACAAGAAATTGAACAATATATACAATTTGCTGACAATTCAAACACAACCTGCTGGAATTTATGGAATTCAATGAAAACAGTTCTTAGAGGGAAATGTATAGCTCTACACTCACACATTAAGAAAGAACGGGAACTAACAAATATTCTTATGCAGCATCTAAACCAACTAGAAATACAAAAGGAAAGGAAATCCGAAGCCCAAAGGCGGGAGGAAGATATAAAGATTAGAGGAGAAATCAATTGAATTGAGACAAAGAAAACAATAAAAAGAATTAATGAATCAAAAAGCTGGTTGTAGAGATAATCTTAAGTAGAGAACAATAAAGCCCAAGGTCAGCTATAGGGGGTTATTTGGGGATTCCTGAAACCTGGATTCAAGGAAGCAGATAACCTGGTTATTCTAATGGCTCCTTGATTGTTGTCTCTTCCCTTGCCTGGGAAATTACTGGTTGTCTCCTCCCCTGCTTGGAATGTTTTCAATTAGCATTTGTATTAACCTGGTGTTAGGTAAATGGTGATAGAAGTAGTGGTCTCTAATCTGCATTCCCCAAAGCAGTTATGCAAATTCTATAGGCTGTCCTTTGGTATTCAATAAAAGTAAGATTCTTCTGGGGGTCCAGGCTCACTTTGGGAGAGACAAATCTCGGTGAGTCCTCTGAACTAAATTCATCAGGTTTCTCGTCATTTCTTTTGGCACCGAAACCAGAACATTACAACACTGGTTTTTGGAAAGATTAAAAAAAATTGATGAGCCTCTAGCTAACCTCATCAAAAAGAGGAAACAAAGGACTCAAATTCAAGCAATAAGAAATGAAAAGGGTGAAATTACTGCAGACCCAGCAGAGATACAGAGGATCATAAATAGCTACTTTGAGAATCTTTGCTATCACAGAATTGAACACACAGATGAAATGGACAGATTCCTAGAAAAGTACAAATTACCAAAACTAAATCAAGAAGATATTAGAACTCTCAGTAACCCAATAATAGCCAATTAAATATGAAATGTAGTAAAAAGCCTTCTGACAAGGAAAGTCCAGAAAATGATGGATTCACCACTGAATTCTACAAGAAATTTGTGGAAGACATAACCCCAATGCTCCTCATAATCTTCGAAGAAATTGAAAAGGGAACAGTCGTTCCAAAATCATTGCTAGAAGCAAGTATTACACTGATACCAAAACCAGAGAGAGCAGCAACTAAAAAAGAAACCTACAGACCAGTTACTCTCATGAACATTGATGCAAAAATTCTCAGTAAAATCTTCACGACTAGAATACAACAAATCATCAAGAAGATTATCCACCATGAAGAGGTAGGATTCATTCCAGAGATGCAAGCATGGTTCAATATATGAAAATCTATAAATGCAATACACTATATCAATAGAGCCAAAGCCAAAAATCACATGATCCTCTCAATTGATGCCAAAAGGTCTTTGACAAAGTCCAACACACATTTATATTCGAAGTCCTACATAAAATTGGAATAGAGGGCCTCTACCTCAACCTGATGAAAGCCATCTACGAAAATCCAATAGCTAGGAAAAATAGATATAGAAGAAGTAAAACTATCATTATTTGCAGATTGCATGATAATCTACTTGGAAGACCCAAAGAACTCCACTAAGAAGCTACTAGAATTAATACACAAATTCAGTAGCATAGCAGGCTACAAGTCAACACACAAAAGTCAATAGCAGTCCTCTACACAGATAACAAACACACTGAGAGACAAATTAGACTAACAGTACCTTTTATGATAGCACCGAAGAAAGTGAAATACTTAGGAATTAACCTAACTAAGGAAGTAAAAGAGCTTTTCAATGAAAACTACAGTATGCTGAAAAAACAGATCCTAGAAGATTTCAGAAAATGCAAAGATATTCCCTGCTCCTGGATAGGAAAAACCAACATTGTGAAGATGGCCACACTCACTAAATTATTATACAGATTTAATGCAATTCCTATCCAAATACCATCAACATACTTCACAGACCAGGAAAACCACTCCTAAAATTTATTTGGAACCAAAAAGACACAGAGTTGCAAAGACAATTCTGGGCAAAAAAGATAAGGCAGGAGGCATCACAATTACTGACCTAAAGTTATACTACAAAGCTACAGTAATAAAATCAGCATGGTATTGGCAAAAGAATAGACCTGAAGATCAATGGAATAGACAAGAGGATGCAGAAGCAAATACAAACACACTCAGCCACCTTATTTTTGACAAAGAGGCCAAACACATTTACTGTAAGAGAGATAGCCTCTTTAACAAATGATGCTGGCAAAACTGGCTCTCTACATGTTGAAAACTAAAACTTGACCCAGGTCTATCACCATGCACTAAACTGAAATCAAAATGGATCAAAGCCGAAGGAAGTCTGTAAGACATTTGGGTAGGCAAAGAGTTCATGGAGAAGAATCAAAATGCACATTTAACATGCGAAATAACCAACAAATGGGACCTCCTCTGGCTGAAAATATTTTTCATGTCAAAAGAAATTACCAACAGAGTGAAAAGACAACCCACAAATTTTGAAAAAAAAAAAAAAGTTTAACTAATAAATATTCAGACAAAGATCTTCTATCTAGAATTTATAAAGAACTAAAAACCATTAGTGTCCCAAAATTCAAAGACCCAATCCAGAAATGGGCATCTGAGATGAACATATATTTCTCAGAGAAAGACCTACAAATACATGAAGGAATGCTCCACATCACTAGCCACTCGTGAAATGCAAATCAAAACAACACTTAGATGCCATCTCTCCCCAGAAGGAATGGCTACTATAAAGAAGTCAACCAATAATAAATATTGGAGAGGCTATGGGGGAAAAGGAATCCTTCTCCACTGCTGGTGGGAAAGCAGACTGGTGCAACCATTATGGAAAGCAATGTGGAGACTCCTTAAAAAACTAGAGCTGGAAATCCCATTCAATCTAGCTAGCCCCCTACTGGGAATTTTTCCCAAATAACTGAAAACATCAAATAAAAATGATATCTGTACACCTATGTTTATACCAGCACAATTTGTAATAGCTAAATCCTGGAAACAACCAAAATGCCCATCATCTGAAGAATGGTTGAAAAAGATACAGTATTTTCATAAAATGGAATACTATTCAGCTATAAGGAATGATAAACTAGAAGACTTCATATATAAATGGTGTATCTTGAACATATACTCATAAGTGAAATAAGCCAGACCTACATATACAAATATCGTATAATCTCCCTAGTTGAAGAACTCAAAAGAAGAAATAAATAAATAAATACATTTTAGGCAGCACCAGGAATCAATCTCAGGACCTTGAGTTTTCTGCAGTCTCAACCCGTATAATTTTTTTTTTTTAGAAGAGTGACTTAAATACAAAATGCAATTGAAAGAGATAAAAATAAATTAACGCTTTAAAAAAAAAAAAAAAAAACTAATGTTACAGAAGCTGTAGGTATAAGGAACTTTCTACTATGTTGGTTCGAATGTAGACTGGTACAACCACTATGGAAATCTGTGTGGAGATTCCTAAAGAGCCAGGACTGGTAATCCCACTCAACTCAGCTACTCCTCTTCTGGGTATTTTCCCAAAAGAATTGAAAAATATCATACCATAGTGATGCATGTGCATCCATGTTTATAGGAACACAATTTGTCATAACAAAATCTCGGAGGCAACCAAAATGCCCATAGCCTGAGGAATGGCTAAAAAGTTGTGGCATTTTTATACAATAGAGTATTATTCAGCTATAAATACAAACTTGAAGCCTTTATAGTATGTGAATGCAACTAGAAGCTATACTCATAAGTGAAATAAAACAGACCCATATATGTAACTATCATATTGCCTCCCTCATATAAGAACCAGAAAGAATACCTGAAAGGTATAATAGATATAATAAAATGAAAAGAAACTGTGCATAAGGATTAAACAACAAAGATGAGGATAAGGAGAAAAGGTAGGAAAAACGGAAGGGGAAAAGTCATGCAAGTATGTATGCAGGGTGGCTGAGATGATTGAAAATGGCTGTTAAAATTTAGAATTTTCACCTTGACTAATGCTGTACGATGATATCTGTGATCTGAGCAACCACATCAAGGACAGCAATGTGTAATACAAAAACCATGGTTGAATACCTCTTATCTTGGTCTTCTAAATGTGTACTGTTTATAATGTCTTATCAATTATTATTATAGTCTCTTTAAAATAATTTTTAAAAAGTAAAACAAAATAAGAAAAAATTAAATTTTATTGAAATCAAGCATTTAATATTCAATTATTTATTCAATCTTGGATAACAACATCTGTTAATCTGAGCAAAATTTGATGGTAAAAATATGTAATATAACAACCATTATTAATTAGCTATTCTTATTTTGAACATCTGCAACATATGTGTTGTTGTATGTTACCCTGCTTTTGTTTCTGTATTTGCTATCTGTCTTTGCTTTTCATATTATTCTCCAAAATAAAATAAAATAAAATTTTTAAGGAAATAAAGAAAACATAACAAATCAACACAAAAATTGCCAGATTTGTGGATATATGGTATAAAGAGTTCTCTGTAGAGTGTGTGGTAGAGAACAACTCTGCCTCAAGATTTTAACACAGAATTTCCATGTGACTGACACAGCTCTCCTCTGAGTTTCCATCTTACCAACTTACTGTACAGATTTTATTTTATTTTATTTTATTTATTTTTTTTAACTTTCAAGTTATTTTATCTTTAATAACCTGGCAATAATTCAAAACTTGTTTCCTTTAACGGGGATGCCACCATCACTGCCACAAAGCAATGAAGAGACTGGATTTCAAAGACCCTGATGCTAAGAGGCCTTCTGGGCTCACATACTGACGGCTGGTCATGGAGTCTCGAAGGGTAGCAGGAGGTAGATGAGACGGGACAGGGGCAACGTTCCTCAGAGGACCGGGCGTGGTTGCTGGGTCATGAGCACCTTGAAGCGCTTCTTGATGGTGATTCGGTGTCGCGAGTATTTGTCATCTGGGGAGAACCGAGCAGGATGAGCTGAGCATGTCTGTTGTCCCATCGGGTCAAATTTCTTCAGCGTATACACTCGGTCGCCCTGCTCGTTCAAATAATATTGGAGAAACATGGCCACACTATCCAAGCACTCCTCCACCACAGCCCCAGCTCTGGTTCCACTGTACAGATTTTAGATTTCCCAGTTCCCACAATCACAAAACAAATTTCACACAGACATAGGTATATATCTAGATTTAAAGATAGGCACAGGTACACTGATGTGTCTATACCTCGTGTAGGCTATGCTTCTCTCAGGAAGCCTGATGAATATAGTCTGTGTCAAGTGAATCTCTAGAAAACAGGGGCTGAGGTATGCACACACACACAAGACTCCCCAGAAGGGCCCTGAAGGAGGGGATAGAGCACCCATCCTCACCAAAATCCTACCTGGACCCAACCAATGAACCTTCTAAGAAGCCTTTTCTATCCCTCTTCTTCTCCCTCCATCAGTCCCTCCTAGACCACATAAGTGCCACTGAGGATGAAAACAACACTTGCCAAGAGAGAAATGGAAGCCCAGCCTAGAGATGTGGTAGCAAACAAGGTACCTCCTTCCCTTCCTACCTTTTAATGTCCAGGGAGGACTCAGCTGGGGAACAGAGACATGAAGTTCAAAGTGTAGATTACTACTTGAAGTTGGGATCTAACTTCGAAAAGCAAACTGAGAACTATTTTTATTGTTACTATGCAAGCATAAACAAGAAGAAAACATTTTCTCCACTGCCTGTATTTTAAATAAATACTGAGATTAAAATATTACATATGAATATTCCCTCTAGAGGCCTTCTTGATCAAGTTATTAGTTGACAAATGCCATTCTTCATGATTTAAAAATGTAATATTAAATGTTTACTAACTATTCTAGCTTGGGGTTTTGTAAGAGGAACAATACAGAATATATAATTTATAAAATTATTTTATAATAATCACACAAAAAATTATATAAAGAGAGTCCAGAAAATCTGTCCACATACTGAAGATCAAAGAATCCAGCTAAGGCCGGGTGTGGTGGCTCATGCCTGTAATCCCAGCATTCAGGAGGCTGAGGCAGGAGGATCAGTGCGAGTTCGAGACCAGCCTGGGCTACAAAAGTGAGCTCAAGGCCAGCCTGAACTGCATAGTGAAACCCTGTCTCAAAAGGACAAAAAAAAAAAAAAGAAAAAAAAAAGAATCCAGCTAAGGACCTGGATCCCATGGTAATATCCTGCATGAGTCCAGCTAAATACCTAGAACCCATAACAATGCCTTCCATGAGCCCAGCTGGAGTCCTAGAGCCCACAACAATGTCTCATGTTGGCCTGTTTCATGGATCTGTGTAGGAAAGAACCAAAAGTCAATGGTGGAAGCTAGAAAGTTTGTGCCCATGGGACGAAGGGTCTGTGCTAGGGTGCTGAGGGATCTGCACTGGGGCCAGGAAACAACACTGAAGGTAAGAACCAGAGTAAAGTAAGACTTTATGCTATGAAGACATAACATCCAAAGTAAGAAGCAGGCTCTGAAAGGTACCACAGCATCCTCAGTGATAGTGAGTTTCCAAGCTCCTCCAATGATGAGAACAGCTGAACTCCTATCAGCAAAGCCAGCATAAGCTTCTCCAGGAGACTGAGCAGTATACCATCAATAAGCCACAAAAAGTTACAGCTGACTTCCCTTTAGACAAAGGACTTCTATCTAGAACATATAAATAATTTTAAAAATCAATCCTCCAAAATTCAAAGGCCCAATCTAAAAATGGACATCTGACATAAATATATGCTTCTCAAATGAAGAAATAAAAATGGCAAGTAAATATATGAAAAAATGTTCAATATCATTATTCATTTGAGAAATACAAATTAAAACAACATTGACGTTCCAGCTAACCCCAGAAAGAATGACTTACATCAAGAAGTCAACCAACAACAAACGCTGGAGGGTCTGTGGGCAAAAAAGAATCCTTCTCTACTGTTCATGGGAGTGCAGACTGGTACAACCTCTTTGGAAACCAATGTGGAGATTCCTCTAAAAGCTAGGACTGGAGGTCCCATTGAAGCCAGCTGTTCTTCTCCTAGGTATTTTTCCAAAAGAACTAAAAACATTGTACCACATGCAAAAGAAACCTGTGCTAGAGCTGGTGGCACTTTTGAATTACTGAGTTAATCAAAGAAGGAAATAAAGGAGAAGAATGATGCCCAAGAGTCTTGCAGGACAGCCAGATGGGTAAAGCAAGTGTTTATTGACACAACACAGATCAAAGAGAATAAAGGCTGCACAAGCTCAGACCCACCCAATCTGAGATGCTGTGTGACATCAAGGGGGTGGCTGACTGTCAGTAGCTCTGTGCTCTGGTTGGAAATTTAGAAGAGAGATCCAAGCTAGAGACAGAAAAATAACCTCAAATGTTAGAGTACAATGGTGTGGAAAACCTTTTTAGAGGAGAGGTTATCCCAACAAAATGTGGGTAAACCAGACAGAAAGCCCGGGACCTAGTGCTAACACCAGAGTGCAGGGAGAGCCGTGAAAGACCCTGGGTAGCAATGGTCTGCTAGGAAAGGGGAAACGGGACCTGTGGGGTCCTGAGACTCAACAGGAAAGCGATTCGCTTCCCATTTTCTTTTCTTTTCTTTTTTTTTTTAAAGGAATTTTTTATTGTATTTATTTATTTTTTTCTTGTTTCAGAACTTTTGTTTGTTTATTTATTTCTTTTTATGGCTGGCTCAGCCCACCTTGAGGGCAGGGCTGGTGCAGCATGTGGTGCCAGGGATCGAACCGTGGTCCCTGCAGCCCCCCAAGCTTTCCTAAGCAGGCGCTTTAGACCACTGAGCCATCCTGCCGGGCCCCCCATTTTCTTTTAGGAAACACATGATAGTCATTCATCCCAGGTGTGGCACGGCTGGGGACTAGCATTTCTCTGCTTTCTACTCCCCCCTGAACGACCACTTTTCCTTATTTTGCCTACTTTTCTCTTGGTCATGTTGCAGACAGCATGCAGTATGCTGCACATTTGCTCAGAAAAGCAAAAGAAATTCAGACTCCAGGGGCTGCCAGTTGCTCTCACAGAAAGAAATATGTGTAAAACGTGCTTTCACATAACTTCTATACCCAGATCTCTAAAGTTAGATTCTGTTGCTTTTTTGAATGAGGACTTGGTGTAGGAAATGGACTGAGAGATGTTAGTAAAAAAGGAAAAGCAACTAAATTTGGAAAAATGCCTCATACTGTATTCACATTATTAAAATCCTTACCCAGAGCCTCAAGCCATTAAGTGTTGAAAGGCAATTTGGGGGGAAGAAACGATCTCAATTTGGAGCAAAATCTGAGGTGAATCAAGTAATTTCAAGGGCCTCTATTGCTACAGGGAAATCTGTAAAGCCCAAAGGAAAGCATCACTTAAGAATTCTCCAGTTTGCTTTTAGAAAGCACCTGAATGATTCAAGTCTTTCCAAAGAGGCTTATGTTTTTAAAAGCAAGAAAAAGTATTGTGAGTCGAGTGTTTAAGAGGAATCACTGTAATCAATGGGTTGACAACCAATTGATTATATTATAGAGTTGAATTATTGTGTGAAATATATACCTTTCACATACAGGAGACCTGTGTGTGCATTTTGTGCTGTAGTTTCATTTCTTGACAGCCAAGATTGTATCCATGACTTAGATTTAATTCTAAGTTTTATATTAGGACACTCATGATTATAATACATACTACTGCTCTTGAAAGAGAAGAAAAACGATAACATAGGGTTTACTACTTACATTACCTTTATGAGCCTCAGAGTCCATATCTATAAAATGCAGAAAAAGTACAGTATGTCCCTCACAGAGGTGTCAGGAGGGTTATACAACTGACTTCACTGTTCACTTATGTTCCTGCCTAACTTTCTGGGGTGCCCTTGGGAAAAAATCCTCTATCCAAAAGACCTGGGAAACTTCACAGTGGACTAAGCAATGATGTCACTGCCAACGGTAAAGACTATCCTGACACTGATAATTGAGAGATAAATTGGGCAAGCACTGGAAATTCACAGAAAATCTTCCACATTCCTTTTTTTTTTTTTCTTTTTTTCTTCCACATTCCTAAGTGAAGCATAGGCCAGAAAAAATTATTATGGTGTTGATATCCATTTGCACAGTTAAGACAAAAACAAAGTTTCCGCATACCCAGTTTTTCACTAATGGACACTTTCTTGGTCAGGAACCCATCCTTGAAAAATCACACAGGCCATCCTGAGCAACACAGAAGGGTGGAGGTGGGCATTGTTGCAATAATTTGATAATAGCAGACATATGGGGTCATGGTTTGGGTTCTTGAAAGGGGAACAATATTATAGGAAATTACTTTATAATAGTATTTTATAATGAATCACCCAAGAATCATACATAACAAGCACAGGAAATTTGCTCATACACATAAATACTAAAAACTCAGGCCAAGGGCCTACATCCTAATATTATGCATGAGTCCAGCTGAAAACCTAAAGCTCATAACAATGCCTCCCACAAGTCCAACTGGAGGCCTAGAGCCCACGACAATGTCTCATGCAGCCTCACTTCCTGGATCTATGCTGGAAAGGCCCAAAGGTCAGTGGTGGAAGCTAGGAAGTCTATGACAACAGGATGAAGGATTTGTGCTAGCAAGCTGAGGGATCTGAACTGGAGCTAGGAATCAATCCTCAAGGTAAGCACCAGGGCTCCTCCATAAAGTATCACAGCCATCCTCAGCAACAGTGGGGTCCTGAGCTCCCCTGGCAATGAGGAATGCTGCATATGGATCAGAAAGCCAATGAAACAAGCTTCGTCGTGAGGCTGAGCAATGTACCATCCTCCCCTCTGGAGCCAGGAAGTGATGCTCAAGATGAGGGCCCAAGTTTCTCTAGTATTCATCAGGAAAGGGAGCATGACAAGGTGCTGCACAAGAATAGCCCAAGAGAACCAGCAGGCTCCAGCAGCTCTAATAGCTTCTCAGAAGAGCATCCCTAACAGCATTTCAGCAGCTTCTCCTTTGTGCTGCTGGCAACAGTACTCACATGGGTCTCCCTCCCTCAGCACCATGCTAATTCAGCTGGGTGCAATAAGTTGACCACCAGTTAGAAACCTACACATATAGTCATATACATGGAATTAAAGAAAAGGAAGAAAAGGTTTTTAAAAATGCAATCTGGGTATTTTATGATTTCAGTTTCAGAGATAAGTACATGGAGAAAATAAAGATTAAACAATCCCTATAAGACATTAAATTAGTAAACAAATCTAAAGTATGCCCCTGATTGCCATGATTGCACAATGAGAGACTGCACTGCCATCGCCAGTTCTTCACCACCCACTCAGCGCCATCCTCTGTGTGTAGCTGCAGGTCTTCCCCGCTAGAGGAAGGGCACCGCCCCATCCCTTCTGCTGTAGTGTGAAGCTTGAATGCTGCCGGAAGGTCTCAGTTGAAGGATGGGTCCCAGCCTGGGTTGCTATAGGAAGCCATGAACCTTTACAAGGTAGAGCAGGGGGAAGTGAGGTCACTGGGGCATTGAGACCCCAGTGCCTTCTTTCCCCTCCTTCATCTCCTGGATGGTATGAAGCCAGAAGTTCCATTTGCCACACAGTCCTGTCATGATACATACAAGTATGTGCGTCTTACCATGGACTCAGAGGCTGTGGTATCAAGTGAACTTGACTGAAACCTGTGCAACCATGAAGCCAAAGTAAACCTCTGGAAAGTAGACTAACATATCTTTTTTAAATTAGCACAGATTGGAAGTACATATTAATTACCTTTATCATGTGAATTTTGTACATGTATATCGCACCTCTTAATTCTCATTTTGTCTCCTCTCCCTTCCTTCTCCAACTTGTCTTCCCCTCTTCATTTGCAAAAGCCCTATTTCCAATATGCCTCTTTGAGTTTTATATATAAATTTTACCTTATTTAAAAATCATTTATAACATGGAAAATCCTTTTCCCCTTACTTCCCTTCTCCCTAGTTCCATCTCTTCTTTCCTTTCCATTTGAAGCAGAGTATCACTGTTGGAGAGGTTGTCTATTTCCTGTCATGTCGTTTATTTTGCTCCTTATTTATACTTTAGGATTCTCATGTAAGAGAAGCAATGTGATATTTAAACTTGTGTGTCTAATTTATTTCACTTGATGTCGTGGTCTTAAAGTGCATTCGCTTATGTAAAAATGTCTGTTTTACCCTTCTGTATGGCAGAGTAATATTCCACTGTATATAAAGATCATATTTTTTTAACCATTCATCTATTGATATGCATATGAGCTAGTGTGCCATTATAAATTCGGTTGTAATAAACACGGGTATAGATGTTTTACTGTGCTATGATGACTTTACCTCTTTTAAGAAGATAGCTAGAAGGAAAATAAGTACCTCAAGTGGAATCTCTAGTTTTAGTTCTTTGAGGAATCCCCAAACCGATTTCCATAGTGGTTGTAACCAGTTTATGTTTCCACCAACAGTGATGAGGTATCCTTTCCCCCTGCCACCTCTCCAGCAGTTGTTCTTGATGGCTTTGTGACAGCTATTCTTTCTAGAGTGAGATGCAACCTCAGTGTTGTTTTAATTTTCATTTCTTGAATGGTCAATGGTGTTGAATATTTTTTCAAGCATTTACTATTCACTTGCACTTTTTCATCCAAGAAGTGTCTATTCATTTCAGATGACAAACTTTGGATTATGTATTTAAATTTGGGGAGATTTAATATTTTAGAGTTCTTTATATATTCCAGAAATTAGTCCCCAGTCTGAGGAGTAGCTGACAAAATCATTTTCTCATTCTGTGGATTATCTCCTTAGTCTGTTGATTGTTTCTCTTGCTGTGCAGAAGCTTTTTAATTTGATTTGACACCCCCCCCATTCATTGATTCTTGGTATTGTTTCTTATGCAATTGGGATTCTGTTCAGAAAGTCTTTGCTTGCACCTATGTCTTCAAGAGTTGTGCTTAGTGTGTCTCCGATAGATTAATTGCTTCCATTTTAATATTTAAATTTGATTCATTTTAATTTTAGTTCAATGTACCATGAGAGATGGACACAGGTTCAATCTTTACCAAGTAGAAGACTAGTTTTCCACGTACCATTTGTTAAAGAGTGTGTCTTTCTTTTCTCCAGTGAGAGTGTTTGGCCCCATTATCAAAGACAGTCAATGTTGTAAAGAATTGTTTCTTCACCCCCTACCTGATTCATGACAGATTTTTTTTAATGGCCAGCTCAACCTGCCCTGGGGGTGGGTTGTCACAGAATGTGGTGCCAGGATGGAATTTCAGTCCCTGCAGCCACCTAAGATTTCCTAAGCAGGTGCTTTAGGCCACTGAGCCATCCCACTGGACCCAGAGTACTTCGTTTTAATTATCTTTCATTACCTTGGTTATGTTAATTCTTACGTATTTCCATTTGATGCTGTTGTGAAAGGTGTCCTTTCCTTAATTTCTCTCTCAGTGAGTTTGTTTTTGGTGTGTATATCAATGATACTAACTTTTGAGTTTTCATTTTGTATCCTATTGGATTTGGTTCTTAATTCCAGGACTCTACTTGGTAGAGATCCTCTATAAGACGATCATGTCATAAGCAAATAATTTAATTTCTTCCTTTCTTATATATATTCCTTTCATTTCTTGTATTAGTCTAATTGCTCTAGTTAATGTTTCAAGAACTATACTGAAAAGAAATGATGATACTAGGTATTGAACTTCACTGTGTTTCTATGATATTTTAGCTATAGAGCTTTTGTTTATTCTCCTTTGATGCCCTGTGTATTTGCTTTTAGAAATTGAAGTGCTTCTAGAAGCATTTTGTTGCCTTTTTGCATTTTCTGGTTTTTGTTTGTCTATTTTCTGTGCTGAGGTGTGCAGGTTGGTTGTGGTGGGTATCTGCATTGCTGATTTTGCGACCTCCTTAGTTACCGTCTACTTTGCTAAGCAAAGCTGGCAGTTGAACTTTAGCTCTGGCCAGCATCCTACCACTTCCATTTATTGGAGGGGAGCTTGCAGGCTATTTGGCCTACTACCCAGTTCTTTGGGCATGAGCTGCAGGATTGTTCATGGCCCTGAGCAATGCAGAAATTGGCATGCAGAGAAAACCACTTGCTAGCAACAAGTATGTTACTGTAACTAAAATAGTGAAATCAGCAACAATAGCATCAAATGCAAACTGGATATTGACACACCTTAGAACTAACAATGTGCCACTGTTAGCCATAGGAAGAAAATTTATAGTTATAGCACAAGCTCTAAGATAAATTGATATAGTGTAAATATGTGCTACATACAGAAATTTTATGTCCATTAACATTGAAACTATTCAAATGTAGTGTGGTATAGTTAACTATCTACAGATGCATCAAGGTTAGTAGTTATAATAATAAGGATAAAAGTTGCTGGGAAGAGAAACATAAAAATTAGAATTTGAAAACTTAATCAATAGAATATAAGAAGGCAAAAATTGAAATAAAGAATCCTAATAAAGACTACAAAAAATTAGTAGTATTAGATAATAGTAACAGAAAAAAAAAAGAGAAAAGAAAAAATATAAGAAAATAAACTGAAAGAGAGAAGACAGGGAAATAAAAAGGAGGGGGAAAGGAGCATAGATCAGACAAGTAAAACAAGTAATAATAAAAAAGAGGAGGAAAAAACAAAACAGGTGGCAAAACTCCAAACTGTACAATAACCATGTGGGAGGGTGAGTCAAAAGAAGACAGAGAAAGTTCCTGTGCATTTCCAAATGAAAACTTTTCTTCTCGAACCAGCAGTCTTTAGTCCAATACATCATCTTCCTTTCTGCCCATCTTTATGGCCTGTGGGCCTGTATGAATTCCCTTTTGTTCTAAGGGTTCCTTATTTGTAAACCCTCATCCATGACAAATTTCTTTTTTTCTTTTCTTTTTTTTAATGTATTTGGTACAGGGTCTACATGGTCTATAGGGTCTCACTATATAGATCCAACTCATAGTGATTCAGCCTCTCGCACACTGGGATTACAGACATGTGCCACCATGCCCAGTCTCAACGGCTATCTCAGTGTGCCCTGGCAGCAGAGTCAGCACAGCATGCTGGAAATTGAACCTAGGCCGTTGTCCTCTGCCTAGTCCACTGAGCTATGTGGCCAGCCTGTGACAAATTTCTGAGCACAAGGAGGATTTGGGCAATAGACAGTGAGTGAAGATTCAAGCACTCCTAAGGGGCCGGGCACTCAAGACTCCAGTGGGCTGGGTGCACTGGATGCCAGATGGAGACTGCAGAGCTGTGGGACTAGTTTGAAACCCCAGATAGAGGTTCATGTAGGTCTAGGGCACCCAGAGGAGACCCAGGTACATGTAAGACTAATTCAAAGAGATTCCCAGGAAGAGCTCTGGGATGGGTAGAGACTCAAGCATGCCACAGGCACTGGAAAGGATGCTATAGGGTTGCAGCATTCTCATGCTTGGAGAAGGGGTATAGGGGCCCATGAATCAGGAGTCTATCCACAATTCCCTTCAGTTATTTGGGAAGTTCTCAAGATGATAGCTCCTGGGGTGAACAAGTCATGGGGCCATGTAGATGAGTTCTGGTGGACTACTTCTCTTTTTAGCCACTATCACGATGTTTGGGGCTGGCCAGATAGCTCATGGCAATCCAGACAGATCAGCGGATGTAAGCTCCTATTTAGACAGAGTATGGCAGCCAGGATTTGATCCCAAGTGAGCCATCCCATTCCCAACCTCAGGGCATGCTGTGATAGCCATTGAGACTGAGTGTGGTGGTGCTCGCCTACAATCCCAGAACTTGGGAGGCTGAAAACAGGAGAATCCCTATGAGTCGGATCTATGTAGTGAGACTCTATAGACCCTCCAGACCCTGTACCAAATATATAAAAAAAAATGTTTGATTTTCTCTACCTGTATCTTTTTTCAAATTGGTTTTCTATATCAAGGTATACTTCCTTCCCCTGCTTTTAGTTAACCCCTCCTGAGTCTTCAACATGACTCCTCTAGCCAGCCTTGGTGGATCTTCCTCAACACATCTTCCCTTTGAGTCCAGCATAACTTCTCCAGAAGAATGCAGGGAAATGATGGCTTACAAAGGGCCTCAGAACCTTTGCAAAGTCAACTTGCTGGCCTTCCTAGACATCACCAAGACCATCAGAAGGACATGTCTGGGCTCATTCACAGGCCCCAAAAGGAGGAGAAGAAACATGTGGAACAGAACCGCCCAGCCAAGCACCACTCACAGCACTCAACCCAAATCTTATCTGTAGACCTATAGCTACAGTATTACATGACTATTGTTAGCTGTTGAGTTTTGGGGCAATGTCTTATTGTGTGACGTGATATGGTGTGCTGTTTTGTTTTGTTTCTGCAGTAGCTAAGTTATGCATATGCTATCAACAAAGTGAGCCTGACAATATCCATGTTACTCTCATAAAAAGCCTCATTTCTTCATTCATGAGAACTGTAAGCTACTTCAGCTATAAAGACCCATCTCTGAGAAAGTCATTAAATCTACACTCAAATGCTTACAGATTCATTATGGTATTTGATGCCTTGAGCCTGAGGAAGAACTGCACCACTTAATCTGCTTATTTGATTTCCTTTCTGTTGCTACAAGATCTGTTAAAAACCAAGAAAAGGTAAATGTTAAGCTCAAATACATGACATTTTCCTATTCTCAATCAGTAGCACCTGAGGGAGTAGATTCTACTCTGCTTAAGTTTTTAAGACTCCTGTTTTTAGTTGTATGCAAATAATTTACCAAGTTTTAATAAATTAGAAAATTGTTTTAATTTTTCAGAAACCACGTGTCATGTTATTAGTATGAAATCAGAAAACACAGCGTTCTCATCTGGACCCTACTTCCTATCTCAGTTACTCTTCTCTCATTGCTGGAACAAATACCCAGCGCTCAAAATCAAAGAAGGAAAGATTTCTTTAGCTCTCAGTTACTGGAGGTTTCAGTCCATACTCGGCTGGCTCCAAGGCAGACTGGCAATAGCTGAGAGCAGCAGTTCATGGTAGTGGTCAAGAGCAAGAAAGCAAAGGGAGTGGCTGTAGCCTCAACCCCCTCCTTACATTGTAAAGCAAATTACCTGCCCCAGGTAGATAATTTGCAGTACCCACGCCCACAGTAATCAATCACCATGAGCTCCTGAACTGCCTGAGGCTTTGGGGAGACCCTTACCTACAAACCATTATACTTCTCTAGCCTCAGTTTCCCCAGCCATGGTCGTGGCTTCTGTTGTACACTTTCTCTCTGCTCTGCTCCCTTGCTGACTCTGAGGCCCACCCAGACCACCCACGCTCACTTCCCTGATCATGCACTCTTTTATGTTCCTTTTTCATAGCCACTTATACCAAAATTTTCAATTGCAATTTCCCAAAGCAGACCAGGCCTTCAATATTTATGGGAACTTGTTCTCAACGAAGGTTTTTTTTTTTTAAATAGATGTCACCTTGAAAATATTAAATAATAACTGAAGTGGCTTTCCATAATGAGCAACCAGAGCTAGATGAAAAGCCGCTCATTAAAAAATGAAGCTGTATCATTCATTACTAAGTCCCCACGTTGCTGTCTCCTTAAATGTTCACTCTCTATATCCTCCTGTGAGTCATCTATTGTTTCAAATTTTTGCGAAAACTGTAGCAAAAAATAAGACTGTAATCTTAGGAGCAGTGGGTAACATTGGCTCCTTAGAAAAGCTATCATAAGATGCTTATATTTAAATATCAGTTATATGATTGTTTATATTTCTTAGTTGAACTTGCAATGCAATGTGTGTGCGTGTGTGTGTGTGTGTGTGTGTGTGTGTGTGTGTGTGTGTGTGTAGATAAATGTAGTAGTTGCTTTATTATTACAGTGAAATTTGTTAACTTGCATAGCCTACACCTGGCCTAGGAGATTAGCAGAGCATACTTCTGGGTGTGTCTGGGTAAGTCCTTAAGGTGAGACCTTGAGGCGAATATTGGGTCCCTGGCTCCTTCCTCTCAGGCACTGTTTCCCTGCTTTGCTCCATGGCTGCCCTGAATCGAGAACTTTGCTCCACTGCACCCACCCCTGGGGTGTCTCTGCCTTGCAGTCCACTTACTATGAACTGAACCCTTTGAAACTGTGAGCAAATTAAACCTCTCTAAGTTGCAGGCAACGAGTAGTGGGTCCCGGGGATGGAAAAGCTGACTGAAACACTATTCCTCATTGATCGTGACCTTCATAAGAATAAAAACTAACTTTTCCCTCTCTGTGGTCTCAGTACACACTGAACCTGCACGTAATAGATGTTCAATATATATTTGGAAGATGAATAAATGAATCCTTATTCTGTATTGATCAGTGTTTAATAAAAATAGTTTTCTGGGGAGGAGTCACTCAGTATTGCAGTTATCATGGGATGTATTCCACGGCAGCACCCATCACAGTGCCTGATGCGTGGAGGCAGTTTGGTTATGAGATGTTTCTGACTTTTAGATCACCAAGGCACTCGCATGGAGGAAAGTGCCAATCACTGCTCTGAAAGCTTTAATCCCCAAACAGAAGTGGCAAAAACCATCCCTTCCCACATACCCTATTCATTATAAAACCAGCAGAGCCCCAGTGGGACAACAGCTCTTCCTTTTGCTCCTTTTCCTTTGCCTCTTTGTTCCATCACTGCCAAAAGTACTACCACCTGCAAAACCAGTTTTCTGAGTTGTATTTATAACCTTCACTCAATATGAATAATCCTCAGAAAATAAAGCAAGAAAGTCACAAGCCCTCTGTGATTCACTGTCATTTAAGTCCATATTGATAAATCTACTTGAAAATAATGGCTCTCTGGCTCTACTGAGGCTCCTTGTTCAGTGGCGGCCTCAACTCCTGATCTCTCTCTGTCTCTCTGTCTCTCTGTGTGTGTCATACTCTCTGTCTCTCTCTTTGTCTCTTTGACTGTCTCTGTCTGTCTGTCTGTCTGTCGGTCTCTCTCTGTGTCTATCTGTCTGTCTCTCTCTTTCTCTCTCTCCTTCTCCCATTATACCTCCCATACTGCAGTAATGTAATCTTTTAAATAGTGTTGCCTCCCTATTTGAGAAGCAAAGCAGCTTCTGGTGCCAAAAGCAGTGACTGTTGTCATTTTCTGATGGGCTCTTCCAGCACCTACCGTCGAATGCGCATGCTTGTAAATCCATTACACATTACACACAATTACGATTCTCCTTGGGTCCCCAGGTCAAGCCTTATAATCCACAGATAAGTCTCTATGCTTAAGCATGGCCTAATCCACAGTCTCCACATTCTATACCATGGACTTCTACATTCTTCCTGAGCTATATTTCCTAATCATCTCCTTTCCTCTGAAATTCTCCAAACAGCAAGTAAATTTTATCACAGCAACATTTTCAGGCCCCACCCCCATGCACTGAGAATGCAATTGAGCCTGGGAGTGCACATGCCTGTAATCCCAGCTCTTGGGAGCCTGTGAGCAGGTGGATTACTGCGAGTCCAATCTAATAGTGATATCCTGAACACTCTCTAAACCCTTCTCTAAAAAAAATTTATCCTTCAGGAATTAATCTGAAGGCCTAGGGTCCCGATTCCAGTTGTTTAAAGGACTACACAGTCACTTATGCTTTCTGAAGCTCAGTTTCCACACATGCAAATAGATAGAGCTGCTTTAACTCAC
Organism: Myocastor coypus; assembly: GCA_004027025.1. Lineage (NCBI taxonomy): Eukaryota > Metazoa > Chordata > Mammalia > Rodentia > Myocastoridae > Myocastor > Myocastor coypus. Next base: position 83,079 of record PVJA010001606.1, on the reverse strand, counting down.
ATGTGAGTTCTCAAATGTATGGTACATACCCCTGCCTTCAAGAAGTACACAGTGTATTATGTTTTATTTTAAAGAATGTACATTTGTTTTAATTTATTTGTAGAAAATACATATTTATAAATGTACTTTATAGTTTTAAAGTTATGATATTCATGGCATATCTAAACATTGCAGATATAAAAACTCTATGTCAGTGTATATTAAGGAAATAATAGTTATGTAATAATACAGCAAAGTCATCAAGATGTACACAAAACTGATGATCAAGGAGCCCCAGGCCACCAATCTCCAAGTCTGTGGCCACCCTGAACACCACAAGTCCTTCATTCAGCCTTTTTCTTGACAGATTTTACTCTCAGGGCTGCATCTAAGTTGTTGCCCCAGAAACTGTAAGGAAGAGTATCAAAGACAACATTCTTCATTTACAACAACTAAAAAAAAATGGTGAGCTTTAAAAAGCAGTTTCCATTTTTAGATAGAGACAAGGGAAAAGACTTAAAGATCCACTGAGAAAGTGTGACTGAAAGCAGAGCCCAGGCTGGCTCCCATAGTGTTGTCATTGGCATTTGTGGTGGGACAAACTGATGGCTTGGTTGTGACTCAAAGCATAAAGAAGCACAAGTTTTCTTCTTAATGATGACACATACACACTCAGGTTCACATGGAAACTACAGCTACTCCCTCCAGCCACTCCAAGTTTGATGAACAGATGGCAGCTTTCTCTGGAAATAGGAAGGTTTAGGGCTGTCTCCCAGAGAGCAACTGTAAGAAATTAAAATGCTGGGGGCTGTAACTCACTGAATTTATGATTTATCACTGGTAGACCTTGGCACAATGCATTTCACATCAGTGGTGGCTATTGTTTTTTTTATTTCAAATGTTGATTCACAAGCTAAGTTATCATTTAAAAGACAGATAGAAAATAGATTAGAGGGTGGTAGATAGGTAGGTAGGTAGGTAGGTAGGTAGGTAGGTAGATAGGTAGATAGATAGATAGATAGATAGATAGATAGATATTTATCTTGGATGGGTTTTCCCCAAAATCTTAAGAAAAGAATCCCAACACTCTCATTGTCACATTAAACTAGATTTCAGGAACTAGGATCTCTTTCCTTCCCTTATTGCAGTCCAGAGAATTATCTTGTCGAATATTGCTATCCCTAATGCAAATCAACCCCAAGGGAGAAAAAGCAAATCATTGCTCTATAATGGGCATGGAGCTTCTGTTGTGCAAGATGATAATGTTCTGAGGACTCGTCCTACAATAGTATGAATAATTTAACACTAGGACATTGTACACTTAGAAATAATTGAGATGGTTTTAAAAGTCCCATCCTAAATTGGGAAGCATTAGATATTCGATATGGAGAATCTCCAACAACCTGAATTAAAATAAACCCTGAGAGCTAGAGGAAAAGGGGACAACAAAGTACACGGCACATACTGAAGAGACATCTAATGGATCCTCTCTGGGGATGAACCCATTAGGAGCAGTGCAGGCAGTTCAGACCTATGAGCCAGAAATTGCCCATGAAATGCAGGGGCCCCTGTACAAGGGTTGTGAAAATATCCCATTCTGAGTGCATCACTTATTTTAGGGCATGGCCATGAGAGCAGATCCGGCTCAGTGCACAGAGGTTTTATGGAGGGTGGATGAATAGGCAGGGTAGTTTTATGGAGCATTTCACTATGGTTTTGAAAACAGAACACAGAGGCCTTGTGAGGAGACCTGCGCAAGACCTCACTATCTTCTTTCTCATTTTCATCCAATGTTCCCTCATGTAAAATTTTCACTTCTAAGGAAAAAACTAAGACACAGTCTTAAACCAGTGAGAGTTGGAAGACCTAGATTCTGGCCACTGCACTGTAATCAACTAGAAGCTTCCACTGAAAACTCCTTCCTCTGTTTATCATATCCCAGGGTCTGCATCAGCATATGCTGATTGGAAGGATAAAGGATGTTAAGAGAATTGGTCATTATATTGGTTTTTCTTTGTCTTTTCCTCTTGTTTAGCACCGTACCAGGCTCTCCAGTGGGCAGAGACCTTAACATGGTGAGGGGTGCTCAGCTTCTTTCTCTTGCCACCAACACTACCTGGGTTTTAGACACTGAAGAAGAATAAAGTGGGGTAAATAATATGTCTTAGACCTTTCAGTTCACACAGTGGAGAAAGAGAGCACAAGAAATGCAGGTGTAGATGAAGATCACAGAGAGATATAGATATTTGGAAATGGGAGAAGATAGCAGCCACAATATGGTCTGTAATGCAGGAAATGAAGTCATTTAAGAGAAGTGCTATAAAAACTAGAAAAACCTTAACTTCTGAATAGTCCAAAACAAATAAATGGCAAGTGTAACAAGAAAAGGTGTTGTCTCGTAGGAAACTGAGAAAAGTCTATTCCCCTTACAAACACTCAAGAAATGACACTACAGAGTTTATAAAGCCTGCTTCTCGCTATGTGTTAGACATTTTGAGCCAGGAAATCAATATGGCCAGCAAATTACAAGCGTTACTCTGTTATCTCTTTTCAAATTATCCATTTATCTTTATTACATCCTCCACTTCGGGAATTTCAAAACCACTTTCACTGGATTGAGGCTGTGACCAAATTTACAGTAATTCTTCCTTTCCATTGCTCTGTTGTTCTGATGTTTCTTCCTTGGGGTGAGCTGCTGTTTACCTACTCGCTTTAGTCGGTTGATTGATGATTGTTCAGTTGGAGGACACAGCCCTGTAAGCTTTCCATGAAGAATATGGAGCAGTTGTGGAATCTACAGGTACTGTAGAATGTCTTTCTGTGCTCTTCACATGTGACACATGTGAAGCCACCTTGTCTGCATGTTTTTCCCAGCTCACAATGTTTTCTCCTAATCTGTGTAGCTTCCCTTACGGACTCTGGGCTTTTACTGTCAAACAAAATTATTCAAGATCATCTGCCATTTTAATTTGCATTATAGTCTGCCTGAGGATCTTTCTATTTTTCCATGAAAATTAAGAAATGGAGCATTTTCATGTTTTGACACACTGCACCACTAAAGTGTTTTGAAAAGTGCGAGACCCATGGAGTAGAGTCAGTGAGTCTCTTCCCCTAGCTTCCTGGTCTCACTTCAAAGGGATCTCAGAGTTCAGCACTGTCTCAGTCCTCTGGAGCATCCTGCTTTGCTCTTTTCCGAGAGTTTCAGGTTGTGAATGTACCTAGAAAGAAAGCGAGGTAAGTGTGCAGGGGCACAGTTGTCTCACTGTCACTTTCTAAAGCCAAATCCACATTGAAGGAATGAACAGCCAGTTATTTTCTGAACAAACTGAAATCTTTGTCCAGTGACCATTTGGACATAAGTAACACCTCTTCTCTTCTTTCATGTAGATGAAGTACAGTTCCACTTCTCTGTCCCTGCCTCTCTGTCTCTCTGTCTGTCTCCCTGTCTCTCTCTCCCTCCTTCCCTGTCTCCTTTTCATCGGCTTCTCTTTCTCCCCCTCTCACCTTGTCTCTCTATCCCTACATCCTCCTAAAGAGATTGGATCAAAGTTAGGCATGCTTTGCACACTACACTGATGAGGAACCTTTTAGAGCTTTCAATAACACAGACAACCTGCTATACCACGTATTCATAGGTTTATCACCACTGTTCTAGAATCTCCTCACTAAACACAAAGCCCACAAGAAATAGAAAAATAAGTAGATATTTTTGAAGTTTAACATCCTCAGGAAAAATCTCAATCGATAGTAACTGGTTTCAAAGACTAACTACCCTGTTTCCCCATCCCTATGTGAGGTAATTCTGATGTGTGCTAGAGCTGGTTCCTCAAAAGGTCCCCAACGACAGGGAGACACTGATGGTCACAGTTCCTTAGCATCCTATTGCTTCACCTTCCTACATCTCCGCTTGTGCTTATAGATTCTCAAACGCACAACTTGTGCCCAAGAGCTTATTTCAGAGCTACCTTCAGGTGGCTCCAAATCAAGACATATATGCCATGAAAATATAATAGTTGTTGTGATTTATAAAGCCATTCCATTTTTCAGCCCAGAACAGTAATGTTAGTCTTTAGCTAACCATGCCATCTCTTAAAATAAGCACTCTTATTAATTTTTTGATTCCTGGTCCTTATTTCTGTCTAATCCTTTGTAGGTCTCTGTTCTATAAGGGTGAGTTAATTCAGATCATCTCTTTACCCATGACATTCTCTGACTTTCTCACTTCAGCCTCAGCCAGCCTGTAGACATGTGATTCTTGCCACAGATAGTGCTCAGCTGTAGATAGAACCAGCTGAAAAGAGGCCTGGCTGGTGTAGGTCTATTCAACCTTAACAGGCTTGCTGTTATATTTAATTGGTGTGGTACTGTGCTCCACAAATCCCTGTCAAGAATCTAGAAGAGCTGCATGTAAGCTAGGAATGCCCAGGCAAGGTAACACACATCTACCTTTCAAGTCTCTCTGGAGTGATTTCACCTTTGACTATTTTAAGACCAATCTGAAGTTTTCAGGAATGCATTTTTCTACTACAGAATCATACATATTCCTCACTCCATAAAGAACTCGAGCAGGGTACTATTTCACTATTTCAGTAGCAGGAGATAGGAAGTTTGGAAAAGGGTTGGGTAGAATTCAGACACATCGGGGCTGGGGAGATAGCTCCGAGGCACAAGTGCCTGCTGGGCAAGTGCAAGGTCATTAGTTAGAACCCTGGTCCCACAAAAAACAAAAAACAAACAAACAAAAAAAATTCAGACACATCTGGGGAGAGCTGCTGTACTGCCCATCCTTCCTGTCCCCACCACCACTCAGTGCTGTCATTGCTGTTTGGCCCACAAAAAAAGATGATGGCACACAAGAAGCATCTTCCTGTTTCTGTTGCTTTCAATGAAAGTCTTGAAGCTCTGACCTTGGACTAGTGTTCCCATGAGTAAGCTGCCTAACTCACCAGACTTTGAGATTCACTTCAAAGAAGGATCACTCTGAAGAGAAAGGCTTCTAGATCATTCCTCAGGGTGATTGACCTTACTATAGTCAACCTCAGAGGATCTCTCAGAGGAACCCTGCCCAGAGACAAGGAAAGTGTGACTCAGTTTTATCCATAGCCTGCAAGACTCAGAGAGTGTGGGGACAGGGTATTAATGGGTTCTTCTAGGAGATTAATTACACAGTTCTAAATTCTACCCAACCGTTTTCCTTAGGGTCTTAGGGATGGGCCATGTGATGTTGCTGACATTGCTGTGAACATTGTGACCATGGTGGGAGCAAGTAACCCAGGTCCATTTCCAGACAGACCAGAATTGCTTCCTTGCCCTTTAAAGATTCATTTTCAGAAGATACAGTGCCTCAAATTCAGGTCTTCTTCCTCACAGAGTCTTAGACACAGGTGTGGGGGAGCCATTAAAATGACAGCACTGCGAAGGAACTTTCCAGAAAAATGAAGCTAGGATAAGAAGTGAACAGGTTACCATTTTGGAATGGGCACACTTGTAATGCAATAACTGATGATAACCAGCCCTTACTGAGCATGCACCATGCACCAGATGCTGTCCTACGTATTCTGCAGCACATTGCCCACCATGATGTAGCACACCCACGCGCTCTTCTTACAGCAATTCTGCAAGACACCTTCCCCACTGAGTGATGGGATCTGTTCCCTTTCCTCTCTAGACAGAATGGATATTCCCATTTCTCTAACCCACAGCATATATGATAATGTTGTTATTTGATGTTGGAGGCTGGTTCATGAAAAGGAATATGCTGTCCACATTGCTCTGATGGAAGAATGGCTACTGGAACCAAATCCCCATGCTGTGCAGAAGTTCAGGACCCACAGAAAATTCAAGTGGAAAGGGTCCAACCGTCAGCTCTAATGGAGGCCCCAGTGATCCCAGCCCAGCCCATCCGGCGAGAACTGCATGATGCACTCAGCCAGAACTGCCCTGCTGATCCCCCTCAATCAATGTAGTTTTATCAGTCAGTGGTTACTAGGGCAACAGATTTACACAAGATGTACAAAGATCTAAGAATATACAAGATTGGCTTACCATAACAATCTATAGAGTTAGGTGTGGAATAGTGATTAAAAAAAAAAAATAAAAAAGAGCTGTCTGTTTGAAAGAGTTAAAGGATTCAGTCAAGGACCTGGAGTTCACTGTAGTGCCTGGTGCAGGTTCATGTCAGGAGGCTGAAGGGTCTGTACTGAAAGGCTGAAGAGTCTCTACCAAAGGCTCAAGAGACTCTGCTAGAAGCCAGGGAATAACATCCAAGATGAAGGTGAAGACTGGCACTCCGCTAAAGAAACAGAAGCAAGCCTTCTTTCTGCATCTCCCTTCTGTACCATTCAGGCAGCAAGCCCATTGGCGGCTGTTGCTCACATTCAGTAAATCTCAGCAAATATTCAGTACATCTCCGCAGCCACACTAGAGCTGTTCCACTTACTCAAGCTGACAGTTAGGTAACTACAATAGGGGCCATGAGTGAAAACAAGAAAATGATGGCAACTACATAAAGTCACCAACTTGGAGTGATTATTCAGAGGTGGGTAATTAGAGCACAGGCATAAAGTTATTTAACTGCTATAAAAACCCAGTTCATATAGATGAGGAAAAACTAGGACATTCCATAGGTAAGTAATTTTCCCAAGTAAGTACAAAGCTTACAAAGAAGCAATCTGGCTTCTGAGAATTTCTACTCCTAGACTCCGCCCGATGCTGCTTCATGTATGCCTTGGTTCCCTCCCGAAGGAGGCTGAGATTAAGGAAAAGTAAGATATCAAGGGGAAATCAGCGGAGAACCCATCAACTCAAGTCAGCTTCCGCCGTTGACACCCACAGCTAGGCAGGAGCCCAGGCAGGAACAACCCGGTCTTGAATCCAGCAGAGATTCTTTCTTGCCCCTGAGGTAGCAAGAGTCCTGCTGGAGGCAGCCTGGGGAGCCAGTCCTTGCACTGTATGCTTCACCCAGTGCAGCATCACTGACCGTGCATGCGCCCCAGACAGCCCCCGCCCCTCTCGCATGCCTCAGCCACTTCCTGCACTGTACTGCCGATCTGCAGCCTTGAGGTGAGACCTTAGAGAAAGAACAGCATGAGTTGGGTACAGTGCTGGCAGCAAACACATGCTGTGGAAAAGGCAGGGAACTTGTAATGGTCCAACATGAAGCTCAATGTCGCATCAGCTGCCCCAACTCATCAGCGGCCCAGATGTCTTCATGCTCCTGACACCACGAATCTGTACCCCAGAAAGGCCAGGCTTGCCTTTATGACAACGAGCTTCTTGAGTGAGGACACCCAAGATGGAGACGAGTCATGTAAAAACCTAAGTGTGGTGAATAAAGCTGCTTGCACTGCATGGTCAGGGGGCCAAAATCAGAGCATGGGGATACAGGAGGCCTGGCGTTCCATAGGACAATAAATTAGCTCTGACCTTGGAAGGCGGAGAAGAGACTCTCTGAATTGCTCACTTTTAATGCTACTGTGATTACTCCTTAGCTTCACCACAGATTTCATAGCACTGGCAGGAAAAAGAAAACTATGAAAAATATTTTAAAAGTGCCATTACTGAATCTCAGACAGATAACCTCAAACTGAAATGGTTGGTGTGAAATGAAAATCTAGTTGAATGACCATGTTCCTTCTGGTTCCTTCCAGTTCCTTCCAACGCCTAACTCAGGTCTTAGCCTTTAAAGCCCTTGTGTCCACACATAAACCACTTCCCCAAGCATATGTACTCCCATTCTCTGGCCCCCAAACAGGATGGGGTTCATAAAATATGCATACCTTAGCTTACATGCAGAACATTTCTTAAAGATTGTCTCCCAGACTTTGTGTACCCTACAGTATTTTCCACTTGTTTTATCTTTGCAAGATCTTTACTAGTTTTTCAACTAACAATGTTCCCTTCCTATACATCAATTCCATTGTTCTCTTGGCTATTCCTTTCTCCACCAGTTTCCTCAAATCCTCTTTTAATGGTTAGGATACACAGATGTGCTGCAAATATTATTTCATGACTCCAGTTCCTAAACTGGAGTTCCTGAAAGTCCGGATGTTTTCTTCCCACTAAGTGACCCACCTCTAGCCACAGGGAACGTGCATATGCCTGCTGTGACATAAACTAAAATTTAGCTGAAGAATTATACAGTCCTCATCTAGGAGCTTGCCTCTGTAATGAAGCAACCTTTGGGGTTGAATGTAGGAGCCAAATCTTTACTACTTTCTGTGATATTACAAACCAGAAGCACATGAAGAGAGGAAGGTATGAGCCTTGTGTCTCCTGATCAGGTTTCACTTTCAGTAATGATAGCAAATCACTCTGTGGCAAAGATGGAGTCTACAACTGGTGTGCCCTGCCTAGCAGCCGAGGCATTAGTTCCTTAGCAATGAGCCCACATAGACAAGGCACTGAACTTCTCAACCTGATGTGAGGGAAGGGGGCTGCAAAAAATCAAATGACATTGAACATCACCAGCCTGTAGACCCTCGTAGCTCAGCAGCACTGCTGCTACCCAGGTGAGAGGTTATTACCCACCTCACCAGCTGGGTTGGGGGTGACGTGGGGGTGGGAGTGGGAGTGGAGATGGGAACTGGCAGATCAGATCTCAGGTCTACTGCGTGTGCATCCCTTGTACAGTAGCATAAAGGTGAAAGCTCCTAAATGGAGCCTTTGTGAGTCAGGGACTTCCATGATTCCCATCATGCCCCTCTGAAGCAAGAAGGCTTTCCCTGCTGCAGCCCACTCTCATTGCAGAGCAACAAAGACCTGGCACACCAAGCCTGCCTTTTAACTGCCTGGGCCGCTGCAGTCTTTGCCATTGCCTTTCCCCAGATGCCCCAAACATAAAATGAAGATTTCCAATATCCCGTAGTTCCTGTGGAGCATTTTCCTTAACTGTGAAAGGAGGTTTCTCAATATTGGAGGGATATTTTTGTTCTACAAAAAAAAAAAAAAAAAAAAAAAGTGTGGATGAGAAATGCCCATGATGTCCAGCAATAAAAAGGAGCAAATTGCGGGCACATATAGCAACCAGGATGAATCTAAATAAATTCTGGACACATTATGCTGAGAGCAGCCAACCACAGAACATGTCCACTACCTGAGTCCAGTTATAAAACTGAGAGTTTTAAAACTGAGAGTTATAAAACTGAGAGTGAGAGAACTGGAGAGGTGGACAACAGGTCTGGCTGGTCACCAAGGGTGAGAAAGAGGACTGATCTAGAGAGAAAGCAGACTCTCCTGTGAAAGAGCAGCATAGAAGGCACGCTCACAGGTGAAACATTCTGTCCTTGCTGGTGTCAAAGCCAGTGTCTTGGCTCTGTATTGCTCTATACTTTAACAAGATGTTGTCACGCCGGGAAGCTGAACACAGACTACAGGAGATCTCAGTATCGTGTCTTACAACTGCATATACAATGATCCCAGAATAAAGGTTCAAAACAAAACAAGCCCTGAGCACTGACTTGGGACAGACAAAACCAGACTCCAGTTCAGAATCTGCCTCCAACAAGTGCCTGTCAAGCCCCTCACCCTCTCTTTCTAGTGTTCCCACCTGGGACATGGAGTCAGAAAGTGGTTCCAATGAACTATGTGACAGCTATCCTCGGGCCACAACTGCAAAGGAGTCTCTGCAGACTCAGGCTCCAGGCTACAAAAGCAATTTACAGAAAGTCTCTACAAATGTCATTTTAAACTTAGCTCCTAAAAAAAAAAAAAATAAATAAAAAAAAATAAACTTAGCTCCTGATAAACCGAAGGCACAGTGGAAAGAACACAAAAAGTCTAAGAAAATACTCAAAAGAAACCCTATCATACATCAATCTTGGCTAGTAAATTTTTTAAGAGAAAGAAATTTTCCATGCAGGAGTGTGATTTTTGTTTACAGTGAACTTATAAAGGAACATTTCTACAGGGTTTTGACATGGTACCCCAGAACATCCTTCATCCCAGGCTTGTTTTCTTTGTTAAATTCTTTTTTTCTTCATTTTCAGCCTCTGGGAAACCACAACACACAGAAAACAGGAAGTTTTTAGTATTACTTACAATTTTAGAAGGGAAAAACCCAAGCAACTAAGAAATGAAAATGTCAGTCAAACTGTTGTTTGACTTTTTTATGGGACCAAATAACCTCGCCTATTTTTATTCACCAATTAAAGTGAATTGAGCAGCTATTTAACATCCAATGCACAACTGTTGTTAAAACGTCAACACACCAAAATTATGTTCTGAAGAAAAGAGTTGTTTGTTTATTGAAGTGTATTTCCTCTATTTAAAAAGTGAATACTGTTGAAAAACCACATAGAATAAATAGTTGCAAAATACTGTGTATCGCTCTCACCTGCTGAATTTGAGAAACAGAAGGGGGTACCAGTCAGGAGAGACCTGGATTTCATATTTCAAAGGCAGAGGGATTTGCCTTTCATCTACTAAAACTAGGCAAAAAGGTAATGCGTCATCTTCAGACAGATGTAGCAGTTCTCATCCTAGAAGGCTGGACCTCATTTACCATGGTGCAGAGGTACAAATGGCCTAGATGGATGCAGTGGAATCGACTACAGTCTGGTGGAAAACAAGGCGCCAAGTTAAAATGTTCTTGTATTCTTCTTGTCTTAATTACTTTTCTTGTTACTCCAACACCCAAGGTTCAGGTTATTTCAGGTCTCAGTTTTTAGAGGTTTCAATTTATAATTGGCTGGCTCCAAGGCAGGGTGGCATAGCAGGAAATCATCACAGAGAAGAAATAGTCCATGGTGTACAGGCAAGTCAGAGAAAGCAGTGAACCTTCACAGCTTTTTTCCTACCCCTTTTATATTCTATATAGGATCCTGGAATTAAGGCACAGCAAAGCAATCAGTGAACTGATGTAGTAATCATCCACCCCTAATTCTAGCTTTGCACCATGAATCAATCACACAGCAAATTCAAAAAGTCCCACATAAGATTGCATGATGCTTTGAGGGAAGATCTAAACACAGGTCATGGCATTCCACCCCTGGGCCTCCCACAGACTCCCGCATATCCCTTTTTCCAAAGGCATTTAGTCTGTCTCTAAGAGTTGCCAAAGGTTCAGCCCTATTAAGAAGTTCAAGTCCACAGTTTTCTCTGAGATTGAAGAGAATCTTAGCTATAAACCTCATGTACAAATGAAAAGAAAGTTAAGCAGTTCCAAAAATACAACGGCATAAGGTAGATATCTTCATTATAAAATGTGCAAAGAAGATTATAAGAAATGAGAACAAAGCAAGTCTAAAAATCCAGTAGGGAAAACATAATTCCTGTAGTTCTGAGGCAATCCCCTAACTATAAAAGGTGTTCCACCCCTACAACACTGCTGGTGGTAGTAGTTTTCAGGGCTTCTCCTTTGGGCATGCTCTGATCTCTCCTTGTGGTTTTCCTCAGATGATCTATGTTCTTAGATTCTCTAAACTTCTTGGGTCTCCACTGCATCCACGGCCTCACATACTCGCAGCTTCATACTCACAGATATACACTGCCCTCTCAAGGACACACTTGTTGGCCTCCCAGATCTCCTTCTAAAGTCTAGAAGGAAGACTTTCTGACCCCACAACTCTTGCATTCTGCATACACCCAAAACCAGAATCTAGTGGGGTGGTCCCAGGATCAACCACAACCTAGAGCAGTAGCCAGGCTCATTTTTCTCTTGGCTACAGGGGCCAAGGTCCTGGATCACTGAGCACTCTGAGCCCACTCTTGAGGAGCAAATCTCTCAGCCACCACCATTCTAGAACATGGTGCTCTGGGGGCTTTTTCAACACATAGTCTTTCACTTTTGCAATTTTGAGGCTGTAAATGATAAAATTCTGCTGGTTTTGTGATATCCTCAGCCATATTTTCTGTTTTCTTCTGAAATATTTGGCCTTTTCTTGCTTGTCTTTTCAGTGGCCATTTTTTCTTCTGTTCCATCCTTGCAAGCTGCAACCTTACTGATGCTTCCTTTCTGGCTAAACCCAAAACATTTTAAGTCACTTTGATGGACTCTTTGCATTTGATTCTCAACATAAACCTGGCTAAAAGCCCCCAACAGTAGTCACACCACAGCTTGAACTTTTGACTGCCTTGAAAATTCTTTTGCTAGATTAATTAGCCTGCCACCTTTAATCCTAGTTTCAGGCAATATCTCTGGATAAGAAAACAGATTAAAGAATTTTTCTTCCAAGTTGTAACACACATTAACTGGAGTCTAACAGCCAATTCAGTCCATCTTCCATAAAACTGGGACCTCTTCTATAGAATAACAGAACTCTAAGCACAGCATTTTAATGACATTCATTTTTCCACCAGGTATGTCTAGTTTCCTGATGTCACTTAAACACAAGAAAGTAAAAAGTAAAGCACATGATTCACTTATTTGTGAAATGACAGCAATTTCACAAAGATTGTGCACTTGCATGCAGGCTCTCTGCAGTAGGCCAGCATAATCCAGTGGGTCACATTCCAAGAAAACTTCAGCTGTGGACTCCACAAAGCATTGCTTCTTTCAATTAATCAGAGCAAGTGATTTTTAAAAATCTTTCAAAACTGATTGATTCTTAAGGTTACAAAAGATACATTTCTTTTCTTTCTTTCTTTCTTTCTTTCTTTCTTTTTTTCTTTCTTTCTTTCTTTCTTTAAAGGCTGACCTGGCCACTCATCTGAAATACTCTCACACTCTCCTGCCAAATGTTCATTAGTTCTCCATTCAAACAGGCCAAGAGATACAAATCTATTAATTAGTATGTGCCACATCACAATGACCCAAAACACTCTCTTATTGCTCAAATTCCTCACCTAAGCCCACTGACTTGTATAAAGCTTTCAGGGCCTTTGGCATATATCAGGCACACCATCAGTAAGCTGTATCTGAAGGCTATGGCTGTCCTTTCCAAAGCTCTACTGAAAGCAAATCTCAGACTGAACCTTGTACATCCCATCTTTTCTTAGCAAGTGTTCAACTCTCACATCACCAAAGTAGCAAAAACAGATAGTTCTCAGCTCTCTGGGTCCTTTGACTCACCTTCCCATGGAGAGCTTACTGGAGGCAAAAGCAACAAGGTTCATCTATCTAGTCAGAGCCAGGAGACCGTGATGTGACCAAATCAACAGCTGAATACAAGCCATTTAAGAACCAAGCTCTGAATGACACTCAAGAACACATACGACTAAGATGGCTATATTTTTATAACCTATAAAGTCAGTAGGAATCTCTAATGTGTTTCCAAAATATCCATATATTAAGAAATGTGATCAAACAAACAAAAATGTGTAATTTAAGTTGGATGCCAGCTTTCTGGGCTTACAGACTACTCACAGGATGGGTAAAACACAACTCTGGGTGCATCCAAGTGTGACCTTTGGTGCCCTATCTGGCCACAGGTTCCTTCCTTTCTGGCACTGCTACCTAGCTCTGCTTCCTGGTCACCATGGACTATGCAACTTTGTTCCACCATAATGTAATTCAGTTATCCAATATAAAATGGGCAAAATTCCTACCTTATAGCATTAGCATAAGAGTTAGTTTAGGTCACATAAATTAAATTCTTAGAAAACTACGTTACAAATTGTATGCCTTAAGCTTTTATGAATTACTCTTGTCTTCTCTAGAAAGCATACATCCTAGATAATTCTCTGCTTTTTCTTGTATTCCTTTAAGTTATATGTTCCCCACTAAAAACACTCAATTGTAATCTGAATAAGAAAGAGTAAAATGAAACTATCACCTTCATAGTTCCAGAAATAACTTCTATAAATCCTAAAATCACAGAGTCCCTTTTTAGACCATGCCACATACTGATTTTATCTTACTCTTAATCAAAATATAGAGGTACAGTTTACACATGCTATTGTAAAGTCAGGTTTATATTCTTTGTATTTTTAAAAAACAGTGGTGAAACTCTATATTCTGCTGACTTTCACCTCATTGGTACAACATACTAGCTATTTTTGGACTTTTATTTTGTCATGTTAATCTGTCTGCCCTCGTCCCACTTTGTATCATATGTAATTATGGATGACACAGATATACTCTCCAAACAGGCCCTTAAGTTTTCAATATTTTATAAAATGTTAAACATGCCAGAATGGCTTCCAGAAAAGTTGAAGTCATCACCCTTTTCTGAGAAACTTTCATTAGTAGTAACTAGTTTCTTCCATTGTCATAGTCAACTTGTAGTTTTCCATGCTTTCTACAAAGATGCCACAAACAAGGGTATGTTAAATTCCTTGTCACAAGCTAAATATAGATTGCAGTACTTTGTCCATTGGCCAATTTCTTTAATAATAATAATAAAATCTGTATTTAATGGTTTATTTTTACTAATATTATGTTGGAACTTGAAAAATCTCAAGGTTTTGTTTATAAAGAATAGCTTTCAACACAGGGGCGGTGCTACAATGACAAAATAATTGCCTTAACTGTCTGAAGTATGGCTTTGACAACAATTCTAGGTATTGACTGGACATGGCCATGATCAGATTATTTAGCAGTATCTGTCACAGATATAAAAGGTAAGGACATGATAGCACATGTATAGCATGTTTACATTCCATCCCAGGTTTGGATTTTGAAGTTATAGGCTTTAACTGGATCCTACAATTTTCTCTTGCCTATCATTTATAAAGACTATCATTTTCCTCATTCAGACACAGTGACATATGCAAATGTTGCAGGTCACCAGTGTTTCCCCTTTTCACATTTCCTTCAGACTGGTGAAGCAACTCAATGTCATTGTAGGAGGAAATGCCCCCTGCCCAGCCAGTACACTTCAGTTTGTTAGTTGTCCAGGTAATAGTTCCTGTTACTGTTCCAGTTGCTCCTGTCTCTTAGAAACAGCTGGTCACTGTGATGTATAGCTGGTCACTACAATGCACATTGTATAAACCAGTCCCTAATTGACAAGCCACTGTGCCTCTGTACTTCTTGTTTGCTTATCCCATGTAAGCCCTAGACCACTAGAGATCCGGGCCTAACGTTCTGGGAATGATCCCAATCAGTGCCCATTTACATAAATAAATCTACTTCCATATCGTGGATATCATTTTGGCATTTCTATTTGCCATTGCACTGTGTTTTGTGAGTTTTCTCAGTGCCATGGAATGCAACTTATCCAGGTGAAAAGATTTTAATTATTTGTATTTGCAATAATAAAAGTGGTTCTTTACTGGACCTCCTATTGTCCTTACTTTTTGGACAGTTTTAAATGAAATCATTGGTCTCCATTCCACATTTTATTTGCCAAAGATGGCCACAATACTCCAGTACCACACACTGCTTATACGACCCTGATGATCTGTGAGCCTGGACAGACTTTGGTGATGCCCTTGACTGATGTAACCTGACTTAAGTGGCATCACGGGATTTCACACAAGCTCACAGAAGTGGCATCCACTCTCACCCTGTTCTCTGGAGTCACTCTAGTGAAGTCCAGCTGCCCCACTCTGAGGAAATCAAAATTACTCCTTGACAAGTGACAGTGAAGGTCATGGTGTGTAGGTGTTAGCCACCACCTCTCACCCACTCCTAAGCCTGTGAAGGAAGAAGACTTCCAGTGATTTTTACCTCAAGGCACTGGTGTCACCTTCACCCTGTAAGTCGTATTATTGAGGTTCTGTAGGCACTGAGCAACAGAGCAATGTTGTCCTCCCTATGCCCCATTTGAATTCATGAATAACAAAACCCAGGAGCATGACAGGGTAGCAGTTTTGTGCCACCACTCCTAAAGTGGCTGGCTGCCTAGCAGTATGGACTGAAAGAACATCCTCGATGAAACAGACAAATCTCAAATAGGAACTTTCTCTCCAGATGCCAATGAGTATCAACTGCTTCTTACACTGGAAACACCTACTGTGCTCATTCAAGGTTAGATTTCTAGACCACACACACAGGCACACATACACACATACACCAGTCCTATGCAACCATACCTTACCCAAAGAATTGCAGGAACGCTGCCTTGAGGCCAGGAGTGTATCTGTGTTGAGTGTGTTGCACCCTCTACATTAGGGTGACCTGAGCATGGGTTGTGAAATTTCACTTCCTAACAACTACAGATACTAATGAAATTGCCTCAAAAGTCCTTCTGCCAAAGTTCAGATGTCTTTATCATTAAACAAGATTACAAAAACAAATCAGGGTTAGACAAAAATGAATAAAAGCACTTTCAATCTGAAATGGCTGATAAATGAAAGGAGAAATTCCTTGTCAACGAGCACAGTAGCATGACCTTTTATTTTATTTATTTATTTATTTATTTTGCTGGGCTGACCCTAAATTCTGGGTCTGCTGCTGGCCACACTGATATGTTGGAGGGAACTGTCCAACACCACCACTTCCTGAATGAAATCCATTAAACCTGGTAGCAGAGCATCCTGGTTCAACCTCCACGTGTGTCTCAGGGCTGCATTCCTCATTTGGAGAGTGCCATGGTTTGGAGTTTTATAAGGGAGGCAATAAATGCAGGACATATATTTATAATATTGTTTATAGTAGTCACTCAAAGAATCATATACAAAAGCAGTGCAAGAAATCTGTCCACACCCTAAAGACCAAAGAATCCAGCTGAGGGCCTGGCTCCCATGACAATGTCCTGCATGAATCTATGACAGGGTCTTATGCCGGCCTATTTCACAGATCTGTACTGGAAAGGCCTGAAGGTCAGTGGTAGAAGCCAGAAAGTCTGTGCCAGTGGGATACAGGAGCTGTGCTAGTGGGCTGATGGGGCTGCACTGGAACCAGGAAGCAATGCTCAAAGTAAGAGTTAGAGCTCCCCAAAAAGGTCCCACAGCCATCCTTAGTAACAGTGAGGTCCCGAGTTCCTCCAAGTATATAAAAGCCGAGTTCCCATCATGAAAGCTAATGTGGGGCTGGCAGGATGGCTCAGTGGTCTAAAGCACCTGCTTAGGAAAGCTTAGGTGGCAGCAAGGATCACTGGTCAGTCCCCAGCACCACAGGCTGTGCCAGCCCTATCCCCAGGGCAGGCTGAGCTGGCCATAACAAAAAATAAATAAATAAATATTTTTTTAAAAAAAAAGGAAAGAAAGCTAATGTGAGAAGCTTCTCCAGGAGACTGAACTGTGTACCATCTTCCCTCCAAGGCAGGAAGCCCAAGGTATGGACCAGGGCTCCCCCAAAAGTGAACCTTAGCCATCATCAGTGACAATGAGGTCCTAAGCTCCTCTTCTCATGAGAACATCTAGTTTCACCAGGAAGACCAGCATAGCAAGGTCCTTCATGAAAATGGCCCAAGAGAACCAGCAGCCCCCTACCAGCTTCCAAAAATTTCCCTAACAGCCTGTACCAGCTTCGCTAGTCCTGCTCCTTATGCTGCTGGCAGCAATTCTCAGGAGGGCCTCCCACACTAAGCACAGCACTAGCTCATTTCAACTATGTGCAACAAGTTGGCTACCAGTTGGCAGTCCACCACAGAAAGACAGAAAGGCCTTTCCCTCTTACGCTCCATAGAGGCAAGGCTAGGGCTTGCTGTGGAATTTAAGTGGGAAAGGCCTTATAAGCCATTGCCAAGGAGTGAGGTGGGGCATGGCCAGACCTGGAACTCATTCACTAGCTGGAACTTCCTGTGGTCTCTAAAACAAAGAGGAAATTAAATGTGTATCCTTTCAGGAAGGTGGGAATTATATTCTCAACATATTTTCCTGACTAGGTACTGGTTCCAAAAAGAACTAAAAACTGTGAAATACATTCACATGTATAGCTTTTCTGTGTGTGATTACCACTAAGGAGCATGGTCCGCTCTACAAAATAAAAATGTTATGTGCCAGATGTGGTGGTGCACACCTGCAACCCCAGCACCGAGGAGGCTGAGGCAGTCTGAGACCAGCCTGCACTACACAGTGAACTCAAGGCCAGCCTGAGCTGCATAGTAAGAACCTGTCTCAAAACCACAAAAGAAAATGTTAGGTGCTGATTTCCAGAGACGCTTCAGCATGAAAAACTGCATGTACATAAATTAGATTACTTCTTGGAAAATGCCATCCATTGACTTTTGCATTAAAATAATTTTCCTGAAATTTAATACTAAGAAGTTATTTTCACAGACTGGGAATTTTGCTATTGGCTTGGTAGCTTCATGATGAAGAGGTAGGGACTAGATGAAAATCTTCAGGATGAGAAGGATGCCAGCTTTCTGATGAACTAGGATATTTTAAGACCACATTTGTAATTTCAGATAAAACTTATTTGTATTACATGTAAATTGTGATGTTTTTAATAAATATTAAGGAAATAGGATATTGGTGGAGAGAGTCTTTGAGATAACTAGATACTGGCATAAGGTGCTAAAATAGAATTTTAAGGTGCAGGTCAATTATAACCCATATGAGCCATTTCATGAAACATTTGGACGGCCGAATTTATTATCATATTTTTATGTTTGCTGTGGCTTACATTCCTTAAATAATAAATTATAAAGACCAATTTAAAGTTTTTTGTTTTCTGGCAAAAATACAGCCATGTTCCTTTTTGTTCCATGGGCATTTTTGTCTTGTAGTTCATAAATAGTTGGTATTTATTTAAATAAAGAGCAACACATTCTATTTTTTGACCCTTGTCTACTATCGAGAATAATATTTTGATTTCTTCCTTTGGATTCTGAATATGCAAGTTAGGACAGTCACATAGTAACCATGGTAACAGAAAGCAGAGTTCAAATATGAGTAAGATCATGTCATTCTTTCCCACATGCAGAGCACACATTCTAGGACTTATCCAGTATCTAAAAATATATCACACATAAGACAGCTCATTTTGCCATTTAAGGGAAAATATGACCACGTTCATTTATTTTCTGGGTGCATTAAAAGAGTCTTTAGTTGGTAAACTAAGAGATCCAAGTTTTATGGAAATGCAACAAAAGAAGCAAGAGATTTTTGTTTACAAAATTAAATTTTGAAGCTAAGAGCTACCACTGAGACCAACAAGAATGTGAAACCAGATGCCAGGTCTGCCACAGAAAACAATAACAATGATGATAATGTCACCACACCGGACACTACTGAGGACACACACACACACACACACACACACACACACACACACACACTGGATGTCACTGAGGCCACACATGCACACACACAGTAGATATCGCTGATGCCATAACACACACACAGTGGCAAAACACCCATGAAGGAGTTCTCCAGCCAGGCTTTTCTCACATACAGGTTAGCTACAATTTAACTCTGACTCTATAACTGACTGAGACTCAAGACACCTGAGACCTCACCCTCCCCACCCAGCAGCCGGTGCCTTGGCCAGAGGGTGCTGCTGCACCAGCTCCATCTGCACCTGGTCAGCCCATCACCTGGAGAGACCGCTTAGGACCACGCCTCAGCTCATTCTCAAACTTGAAGGACAAGTGTTTCATATCAGATCCAGCTTAGGCAAGTTCTGAACAACAAAAGCAGCAACTAGAGGGTAAAAATGCAAATGTCTATTTTAAAAATAAACAACAACAAAATCTTCATGTTTGAGCATATATGTAGGAGATTATGTGAATTACCTGATAAAGCTAAGTGCTTAAGCCGGGCGTGGTGGTGCATGTAATCCCAGCACTCGGGAGGCTAAGGCAGGAGGGTCGGTGTGAGCTCGAGACCAGCCTGGGCTACAAAAGTGAGCTCAAGGCCAGCCTGAACTGCATACTGAAAAAAAAAAAAAA
Source organism: Myocastor coypus (assembly GCA_004027025.1). Taxonomy (NCBI): domain Eukaryota; kingdom Metazoa; phylum Chordata; class Mammalia; order Rodentia; family Myocastoridae; genus Myocastor; species Myocastor coypus. Next base: position 63,439 of record PVJA010001606.1, on the reverse strand, counting down.
AAAAAAAAAAAAAAGCTAAATGCTTAAATCAGGGCTTTACTGTCTCATTCTTACTGTCTCCACCTTAACTATGTTTGTGTTTTTAATCTTGCTCCATCCCTAACTCTTCTATGCTCTTGTTCTGAGAGTAAAACTCCTCCCTCAGATAGCATCCCTGCATATAAGGCAGGATGTCTGCTTCTTTGCCTAGTTCCTCACTTTCAAGCCAAGGCTCTTCATCTCTGGGAATGGGACTTACTGAGCTGCCCACTTTCAGGGACCCTCACACCAGGTTTTATGCAAAGAAGAGCTGGACATCATCAAAGCCACTCTCTGCAACATAAGAACCAGTACTAATTTTCTATCATCTTGTTTTGAAATTCTGTATTGCCTTTATTTTTTATTCTCTTTAAAATTAAAAAAAAGTCAAACGGAAGTAATAGCCAGGAGTAAATAAGATAGGGGATGGAAGACTACTTTGTCCAATTCCAGAGGAAAGGATAAGTGGGACCAGGAAAAGAAACCTGCCGTGAAATAACTAGAGCTGATGATGTGACAGATGGTTTAAGTGCATGGCCAGGGACCTGTCCCTCCTCTTCCTGAAACAGTTTCTACCTCAGTTGGCCCAAAGACTAGGAAGTGATCATGCAATCTGCCCTGCTCACCAAATGAGAGAGACCACAAGAAGCAAGTATGACAAGGACTGTGTGCACAAAGTGGGAGTTTCTGGATAGGAACTTTGGAAGACATCAACTATAACAAATACACAAAAAAGACTGTAGCCAATGAAATGAAGATCCATTTGAGAGTTAAACAGGGCACAGTGAATTTGAGGTCATGCTCTGTACTTTCTGACTCTAAGTATGGTGCCAGTGTTCACCTGCTGTTGATTTTAGACCAGGCAGTGGGTAAAACTCTGCTCAAAGCTCTGCCCTTCACAAACTGCTTCCTCCAGCCAAAAGGTGAGCAGCTTCCCTCAGTCATGCCCTCCTGCCATGCCAGCTGCCTCAGAACCAGCCCACCATGGGCTGAGCCCTGAGCCAAAGTAAACCTCCCCTCCTGTCAGTCTCACATATCAGATGTTCCATCCCAGTGATCAGAAAAGTGACTATCATAGTCACCACATAGTAGGGAAATAGATTGCCGTTAACAACATGACTTATTTATAATGTTATTGTGATGATGAAATGAGCTTATATAGAAAAATCATTAGCACACCATAACTATTTAGTAGATATTGCTTTGAATGGTTTAACCTTGCAATGTTAGTCATGGTCGTCTGAGGAAACTCAAAGCTGTATCAGGATTAGGGGAGAGGGATAGTGGCTCATGGAAGGCAGTGGGTGTCTGATGCAGTAGTGAAAGAGCTTGGTGGGAGGGGCTGTGGTTGCAACAGCAGGAATGTGGACCCATGGGATCCTCCGTGGATCTTGTGATCAAAATCTGAGACCATGTTTCTGATCGTAATGACTTACAGTGCGGGGCCAGGCACACTCCACGCCATTCTCCACCTTCCATTTCCAGATGTGCATTGGAGAACTGTAATAAACACCACCTCTTACACCTAGTAGTCCTCCCATTTATTTGAGGAAAGACAGAGCCTAGCCTTGGCTACATATAGCCTCCAATGGCGGCAGAAGTTTCGTTCACTGTGAAGAGCACCGTGGTCACAGCTGCCTCACCTACAGCCCAGGCAGCACAGCAGAGCACAGAGCAGCCTGCAGTCCAGTGTTCCTGGAAGTGGAACTGAGAGATGATGTTGGCTCTGTCACCACCCTGACCTCATGTCGCCCAATGGGACATCCCCTACTGGTCTCTGAGGTGGACTTTACTGACCAATGAGCAGCACTCAGGATACCAATTGAAAGCAGCCTTCCCAAGCACCAAATACTAGTGAAAGAACAACACCCACCTTTAGGTAATGATAATACCATGCAATACAGCAACCATTGCTGAATTCCTACTACTTTGTTTAGTGAAATTCTGCATCACTTCTAATGCTTTTTAAAAACTATTTTGTATTCTTTAAAAATTAAAAAAACGGGTATTATTTTCAAATAAATGTAAAGTCCAAGCATAGCAGAATCACACTGGGTGTGGGAGGGAAGGAGGCAGGGATTGTGAGGCAATGAGATGTCATATCTGGGAGAAGGTGCCATGTGGAAGTCCTGTGTGACTGTCCAGAGCAGCACCGGGCTGCAAAAGTGACAGCAGTCAGACTGTAGTGGGCACTGAGTAAATGCTTCCATGACAACAAAACATCAGAATAAGTTGGTTCTTCTCTTCTCTAAAGAAATGAGATTTCTCTCCCTCTGTTCCTCTTTGCTGTTCCATACAATTAGCAAACAGTTTAAGAGAAGAAAGACGTTTTCTGATGCAGGCAGCTGGAAAGCCCCTAGGTCAAGCAGAAGAGAAACCCAGACCTGCCCTGGCAACCGCGCATGGATAACTTCCTCTTGTTTAAAGACAAGTGAACATCATCTCTCGAAGAGAGATTTTTAAAGTCTGCCTTTTCTCATTCTCTAGGGAAGGCCCTTGATCCTTGATGGAAATCGGCGTAGCTGCCTGGTTCTGAGCACCTCATTTACAAATGAGGAAAATAGGGAAAGCCCGTTGGCAAGCATTGGCATTAGAGGCAGAATCAGGGTGGACATACTTCTGTCTTTACTAGCATTTGTTGAATATTCATTTCTTCATCATATCTGAAGGTAAATGGTTGCTTGAGGTTCATCACATCTGAGCACAAACTCAGGTTTGAAGCATCAGATTTTGAAATTTAAATACAACGACTTCAATCATAGTAACTGCAAATGAAGTGGTACATCTTCCAGATGATAGGTGGACTTGAAAGACAACACGGCGCAAAAGTAGATATCTAGGAACTCAGTTGCCAGGATCCATGCCCTGATTTGCTGATTCAAGAGGCATTACTGAAAATCTATCATGCTCTGGGTACCATTATGCTGGATGATGGAAGGGACCTCATCCAGAATATGTAAGAAACAAAAATTTCAAATTTTACTCCCATGAGTAAGCTGTCCACCTTCTTAGAGTAGAAATAGACCCTAAAAGATAGTTTAAAGAAAGAAGAGGAAGAGGAAGGGAAAGGGAAAAATGGAGAGAAGAGAAGAGGACAGGACAGGGAGAGCAAGGGAGGGGAGGGAAGCGAGAGGAAAGCAAAGCCCACGTTCAGGCAGAAACTGTTCTATATGCATTTCCACACTGCAGAACTCTGACCAATAATCACACTAAAAACGGTAAGATGATCATATGCAAAATTTGAAACTAAACATTCATCATTTAAGTTATCTCAAGAAGACTGAATGGGATGATGGCATTGCTCTAGCCAAAAAGTATGAATGAAATCTGCACTTATCCCATAGCAGACTCCCTGAGGAAACACCACCCAAGTGCATGAACGGTTTAGGATCATCTGGCAGTCACAAGAAAATACTGCCAAAAGAGTCTTTGTCTTTCTCAGCTGGGCTCCTCTGCACTCTGAAAAGCCAACTGGGCAACTTGTCTTCCCTGTCTCACTCTGTTTTAACAAGAAAAAGGAATGTGCAGTGCAGTGGGAAAAATGCCTGCGTTGGGTAAGTTTCTAATCAGGCTTTCCAGACACTGCCCAGAAGGAAGCAGAGGTGGGGAGCTGCACACGGCTGTCCTTGCAGGAGGTGGCTCTGCTCCCGTGTAAGGACTCTCCGTCTATGGGCTGCAGAGCGGCACCTGCCGTCCCCACCCACCACACACAGGCCCCATTACTTCTGATTCTCAATTTATGTCTGAGGCAGGAGGCAGGGTGGAATACATAACCAGCATAGGAACAGACTTAATGACAACACCTGAATCAAAGGAAAATGAGTAGTAAGCTAAGGGTACAAAAAAGAATTCATCAAATTGTTTGATATTTTCAAAGCCTTCTTGCAAAATAGTACAGGAAATCTTGTGCTTGGGAAATTAAATTCCACTTTCATTAAAAATCCTCTTGGGATCAAGTCCACTAATATTCTCATTCAACAGTGTTGATCTGATCAATATATTCATCTTAATTAATTGTCCCTGCTTCTATATTAAACATGAGTGCTGTGGAGTCAAGATAGGAATATCTCAAGGAGACAAAATATAAAGGAAGGAAGGAAGGAAGGAAGGAAGGAAGGAAGGAAGGAAGAAAGAAAGAAAGAAAGAAAGAAAGAAAGAAAGAAAGAAAGAAAGAAAGAAAGAGGCATGAATGCATATCAGAGATAACGTGGGCATGGACATTTGTGCAAATTATTCCAGAGGTGTAGGAGGCAGTGGAATGCCAGAATGGGGAGGATATGCGACCGAGCCAGTTACCACTGTGAGTCAGAGAGCCTCAGCGGCCCGCATAGCTCGTGGGGATCAGCTGGAGATTACACCCCTCAAGGAAGCAGGTGAGGATTAAAGGACTCCAGGGCCCCATTTGCTTCGAGTGGCTCCTCTCTGTGTGCTGACAAAGACAACACCAGCCTGAGCAGCATAGTGAGTTCAAGGGCAGCTTGCACTAATAGCAAGACACTGCCTCAGAAAACCAAAAAGAGAAGAGAAGGAAGGAGGAAGAGAAGGAGGAAGAGGAGGTGGAGGAAGAGGAAGAGAAGGAAAAAGATAAGAATAAAAGAGAAAGGAAACAGAGGAGGAGAAAAATGGAGAATGCCAAACATGCCACCCCATCTTGTGCTCAGCTCAAGCTGCAGCCAGGTGAGGGGACACTCCCAGGCAGGCAATGCAGGAGGCCACCTACGTGCAAGGAAGGTAACTCCTGGGCCAGGTCAGTGACACAGGCAGACAGTAGTTAGTTAGCCTGATGCAGAGAGGCAGGGGATCTGCATCATCTGTACTTAGGGGAGGAGGATGTCATAGGCAAATGAAACCCAAGTGGTCTTATCTGGTCCTTCAAGGGCGCAAAGTTTCAGAAAGTCTATAGGCAGTGAACTTTTCTGTGTCCTCAATGGCCTTGCTACTGGCATTTGTCACAGACATACTTGAAGAATGTAAAAGGGAAAGCTTCAGAAAGTAAAAGAAAATGTCTTCCTGCAGCATCACCTTGCTCGCTCGCCCCTCCGAGTACCTCTGCTGCCAGAGGGTAACTGTTCCTGGTCCGGACACATCCACACACAAAAGTTCCACCAAGCCCACTCTTCTGTGGATACTGTCCTAAGGCTGTACTCTGCTCCACATATTGTTAAAGTCACAGGTGTACTTGGTAGTAATAAAAATAAATTTTTTCAATGAATAAAACTTGTTACCAGAAGGCCCCGGTGCTGCTCAAGCACAGACAGGCAGGTGAGAGGAGCAGAGCTAACAGGAGGGATGCCACTGTGCACTAAAATGATAATTGAACCCCCACAGGAGCGAGGAGAGTTCAGACAGCACACTGAGGCACAGTCCACAGCCTGAGTCCAAAGAGCAGGGTGGAATGGTGCATCACCCTGCCAGCCAGGTAAGGCAAAGACGACTGGCAGCAGGAGGGTAACAAAGCTGACACTCACTACAACTGAATGGAAAAACCTGAAGACCAGAGGGCCAATTGTGAGACCATCCATTGACTCAGGCATCAGTGTTTGTTGGGAGCGTGTAAGGTTTAAGGGTTTTAGTCAAGTGTGCACAGCTGCACAGGTTTTGCAAAATATTAAGTGGAGGAAATGGGAACTTTTTCTGATTTATCTAATTAGGAGAGAAGTCTTTTTTTAATTTCAGCAAAAGAAGTCTAAGTACTAAAAAGAAGCTCTACTTGTAATTTAAAAATGCATCCAAATATGCACAAAAACAGACATGTTTGGGCTAAGCAGGTTGTAATAGAATACAGAAAGAGAGGTCAGAAAAGTGTATGAATTGGCATTAACAATACCTGTCCCATTGCAATATGTTAAATACATTTAAGTTAGAAAGTAAATGTATTAAAAGACATATCTTTCACGGTTTAATAAATGCAATGTAATTGTTTTATTTTTTACTTTTATTCATTTGATTGAGAAAAAAGATAAAATAGCAATGAAATAGCTTCAAAACAAGTTAGTGGGATGGTTACAATAACTAATACAATGCATATTTCTGTGTTCATATTAGTTATTCATAGGACAAGATGAAGATCTCAGATCTTATCTAAATAACATTAGAACAAACCTTTATTCTCAATGAACTAAGAGAAAGTATCTGTGTATCTATCCTAATTCTCTTGTATACACATATATTTTTTTTCCTTTTTAAAGTTTCTAGCCAGGCATGGTGGCGCAAGCCTGTAATCCCAGCACTTAGGAGGCTGAAGCAGGAGGATCGGTGTGAGTTCGAGACCAGCCTGGGCTACAAAGTGAGCTCAAAGCCAGCCTGAAATGCATAGAGAGACCCTGTCTGAAAAAGACAAAAATAAATAAATAAATAAATAAATAAACAAAATAAAGTTTCTAATACTAGGAGAAAATATACCAGGCCTTATAGGTAGATTGTAAGTCAAAGATACAGTATGAATCATAAAACAAAAATTATAATTAAAAATATTCAGAAAATTAACTAGATATTAACTAAAACTTAAATTAAAAATTTTAAAACAACATATCAAAATTCAAATCAAATCATGAGTCCAACTTAGAGGTCAGAATGTTGTGTATCATATGTATGAATCTGTAATTCATTCAGAGTACTCACATAATATTTGAATAGGTTAATATATTTTTAAAAATCCACTAAGAAAAAGTTTTCATGGTAGTAAAGAATTACTAAGAATAAAACATAACATAAATACTGGATTAAAAAATATATGGCCAGCACTTATACAACGTGGGGATACAATATCACACAAAGTTCTAGTATGTCATGTACATGGACACTGTCTGTGATGCTTACTGGTGGCCAGGGGTCACTTTGAGAACTGAGCTACTACTCTTTCCTTGATATCCACCCAGTAGACACAGAATCATGACCCATAGGGTGTGCTGGAGAAGTCCATTTCTAGAATATACTGATGGAAAGATTTTGTGGCTGTATACAAAAGAATAGTTAAAAGATTGCTTTTGTATACCCGTTTTTCTCCTGTGTTTAATTGTTTGTCCTATTTAGTGGGTTCTTCCCATTCTTCATGGAGTTGCGGTCATTTTGATCCCTCTCTAGAATACCTTTTAATAAATTTTGTATGGTTGGCTTTGCCATCAGGAAATTCTTTAGTTGTTCTTTGTTATGGACTTATTTCACTTTTCCATTATACTTGAAAGAGAGTTTTGCAGGCTATAGGAGTCTGGGTTGGAATTGGTTTTCTTGCAAGATGTGAAGTACTTTGCTCCATGTTCTTCTTGACTTGATGGTTTGTAAAGAGAAATCTGCCATCATTCTGATGGATTTTCCTTTAAATGTGTTCTGTTTCTTTTCTCTGGTAATTTTTAGTATGCTGTTCCTGTGTAGAATTTCTGGGATTTTGATTATTATATGTCTGGGTGTGATTTTATTTGGGTTAATGTTATTTGGAGTTCTATATGCTTTGGCTACCCGAATATCAAATTGTTTCCCCATATTTGTGAAGTATTCTGCTGTTACTTCTCATTATATTCTTTTTATATAATTTGTACACACTCCTTTCTCACTGATGCCTATTAGTCTCACGTTGTTCATCTTTGCATCATCTTACAGATATCAAATTATTTTTGTTTGCATCCTAGTTGTTATTAAGAGATTTTTTTCTTACCTTCTCACTAGCTGCAATGATGTCTTTAAGGTTTGAAAGTCTATTTTCACTTTCATTGAAATGGTTTTGTCAGCTTGTGGTAGAGGTTTTAATTTCCTATATAGCACTTCAAATCTCCTTCATGCATTCTACTACTTTCCTATATTGCTCATTCAAGGATTCCATCATTTTTCTATCCTCCACTATTTTTTAAATCAGTGTCTTCTTTAGAAGTACTTAGTACTTCTTTCATTTTAGTTATCATTTTTTTTTTACTTCAGAAATTATTTCTGATCTGATTCCTATGCCTTTCTGCAGTTGTTTGTTTACTTCAGATGCTATTATTTCAGAGATTTCTGGTGTGTGATTTCCAATTTCTTCTATGCTATTGTCTCCTGTATTTGTTCTGGGTGAGCTCAGGGACTGAGGATTCACTTTGCTCCTTCTCTTTCTCATTTTGTATAGCCCTACCTTCTGATATTTGTCGTAGAGCTTTGGTAGAGTTCTTACCTTAGCATAACATGTGGATCTACCAAGTTCAAACTTGCCCAGGTGGGTGTGGCTTGGGGCTGGCTACTGTGACCTGCTTCTTTCTGTTGTAGCCCTTGGAGGTGAACCTGCGGAGCCACTTTGGTAAGATTTTCTGCTCTTGGATCAACTGGATGAGTCTTGTCTCTAGCTTCTCTGCAGGGAGTTCTGCCACAGTTTTCCTCACTGGGCCTGCCTGATGGATAATGTTCCACTCCAGAAGCCCCCCGGCAGTCTCACCCACATCCTGGTTGCTGGGTCAAATCTGTAATTGTTTTAAGTGATAGGATAAATTCAACTAAATTTTAAGACATTCTTATTAGTATAAGCACTGGAGCCTCATGGGCCCCATCAGTGAGGAGAGACACTGCAGACACTGGAGCATTGTGGGATATAGGAGAGGAGCAAGACCCCACCCCAGCCCTGACACTGCCACCATGGTATATGCACTCCACAGTGCAGGGAAGTAGAGGTGACAAAAGATGGTTCATGGATGAAATTGAAGAAGAAATTAAATAATATTTATAATCTAAAAATGCAAATTCTCTCACATAAAGAAAGATAAGAATTTGTAAAGAAATGGAACATAATATAACATACTCACCTGGAAGAGTACATGGCAGATGGTAGCAGTTCTGAGAGGCTGAAAATAGCAAAGAGCCAAGGGAGGGGCAGAAGCTGTAGCAGCTAGCAAACCTCTCTCCCTTCTTTATACTGGATTCAGGCTATCTGCCACAGGGCATGTGTAGCACTCACATCCATAATCCCAGCATTGGATCATGAATTAATTGCGAACTTCAGAAGTCTGCCTGGAATGACTGCGTGAGGCTTTGGCGGGACAAGTAGACACAAACCATACACTCCCCTTAGTATTCTTTGTGACACTATTTCCAATTACGATCTTTGCAAACAACTTATTCAACCAAAAATTAAATCAGAATCAAATTTGAAGAGTGCTACCACCTGCAGTATTTTAAATTGTCAATGAAGTAAATCTTTAATATTTTTGATCATTCACTGGAAATATATAATTGTTCTACTGGAAAAATCAGATTGCCTTAAGCAGAATTGCTAGAAATCTGATTTTAACATACAAGATAATCATCTCCACAAGTGTAACTGGGCAGTGTTGTAAATGAAACCTAACTTAATAGATTCAGCAAAAGAATGGCCTCAGTGGACTTCAGTTAGAATAAAATATCAAGAAGGAGATACGGGGATACTGGCCATAGGTATGGGCTGTAGTAACAGGCTATGACGTTAATAAAAACATTCAAAGCCAAACATTAGCATCCTCTTTCTTGCTTATTCCTCTAGATCCTTATTATCTGACATGCAGTACAGATATTGCTGTTGGTTTCAGCAATTCTGAGAAGGCACAGACAGTGTTAGTAGTTACTAAAGCATGAGTGTTAAAGATCTGCCTGGAACAGTGGGACAGTTCCATGTCATAAGCCCCTGCCTGGCAAGCACAAGGTCCTGAGTTCGATCCTCAGTACCCAAAAAACAACAACAGCAATAAAGATCTGCAGTCTGTAATGCCAGCTATGACATCAGTGAGTCAACAATCTGGGCAAGTTAGTGAATGTCTCTGGGCCTCCAAGTCTCTGATCTGGAAAATAATCCCAGTGAAATCTAACTTGCAGGATAGATAGAAGTGCCTAACACAGATTGGCTAGCTCGGTGGGCTCCGTTGTTCCATTCCTTCTTCCTTCCATTTTCTTCATAGACAACGCTGACAGTGCCATTATATTTTGGAGTGTGGCAGGACATTCCTCCAGGTGTAGGCAGTAAGCTTTGTCAGTATAACTGATGTACTGCATGTACCAGTCTCCTTGATCACCACTAGAATGTGAAAGCAAAAAGTCCACAGGCCAGCATGAGTTACTGACTCTGTGGACTTCCAAGTAGAGTCATATGGGTTCAAACTCTGCCTCTGTCACTTACCTATGGCAAGAAATAGTGTTACCTTAAAAACTCCTGCTAGGGTCTGCATGATAGTTCAACAGACTAAAGCACCTGCTTAGGCAGAGCGCAGCAGCTAGGGTTCAATCCCTAGCCGGCCACGCTGGCCTCACCCTAGGGCTCACTGAGATAGCAATTGAGCCTGGACGTGGTGGTGCACACCTGTGATGCCAGCACTTGCGAAGCTGAAAACAGGAGGATCACTATGAGTCCAATCTGTGTGGTTAGACTCTGTAGACCCTATCCTAAATACAGAAAGAAACAACAAACAAAACAAAACAAGCCTGCTATATCCTTCTCTATTTTGGCTTTTTTTCAGTATGAAATGGAAAACAATAGAAATATTTTCTGTTATGGTTGTGGGAATTAAATATTTAACCCATGAAAGGATTTTAAAACAGTCTTTTATACATGCAACCACTGCATGGATTAAAGGTCATCATGCTAACATTTTAACCCTCTGAAGCAGAGCTTTTGGATTATTGTTGTGACAGAAGCGTACACTTCATCCTACTGGCTTCCTGTCAGGGTTCCTCCATACAGTGAATCAACTTGAGGTAGGAGACTAAGGCACAGAAAATTGGCTGGGGAAGTGGATATGACCTGTCAATCACAGAGTTATGGCACACATGCACAGAGCTCTTCTTAAAGCCAACCATCTAAAGCCAATCAGAGAGTGCTATTTTCAATTATTCTCACAACAATTTAAGCAGGTTTTTCATAGGACATCTAGACCAGATGTCAGCCTGAGGAGTGGGGAGATACAAAAGATGATCATCACCGAGCTCTCTGCCACTGTGCTTTTCTCTTTTACCGTGGGCTGCTCTCACCCTACAGAGCGCACTTCTTTTGCTACTTTCTTTTCCCCAGAGTCACTCTGTAAAGCATGTCTCTTTTCATACCTTTAATAAATATACAACCTCAACATATTTTGTACTTGTTATAACCAGTTCTTTGTCCAGGACGGGAAGAGCCTAGAAACTACCTGTAGGAGACTGCAGCACCTAGCAACAAACCTTGTAATAAGCCTGCAGTCTGTTCATGGGAAGGGGTGTGCTCAGCACAGATGTCAGTCACCCATCAAGGTCAGCTCTGATTCACTTCTGTCATGGGGAGAAAAGCCTGGTGATAAAATTTGAACAATTCCCACCCAAAACTCGTATCACATATTTGGCATTACATATTTTCACAACAGTTTTTTTTTTATCTGTTAAGTTAGTGTACAATGATTCCCTTCCTCTAATAAAAATACCAGGGTCTGTATGAAGCAGGAATGATCACTCTCATCTGTGAGTGAGTTCCCTCATGGAATCAACCCTGAGTAGCTATTAATAGGACTCCTTGGAACTTCTGAGAAGATGACCGGGAAATAATAAACCATAAGTCTGCCTCTCCAAAAATTGTGTTTTGTTGTTTCTGTTATCAGGAATCAAACTCAGGGCCTTGCACTTGCCAGGTAGGCATTTGTGCCACTGAGCTGCATCACTGGCCCAAGAATTGTGATCTAGAGACTGGAAAATAATAAGGAGGAAGGTATATCTCCAGGACCAAGGAAGGACCTGAAGGAAAACGTGGATCCTACAGAGAAATTAAACAGACCAAAACACAGAAAAAGAAAGTGGCAATCTATACTTTTCTCTCCAGCTCCTGATTTGTGTAAAAAGAAAGAAAAATCAAATCTATAAAGACATAAAAAAAGCTGGTGACTTTGGAGGCCTCCAGGTATAACACACCAAAGGAAATGCCCAGTGGATGCTGTGTACTACAACCGATGAATGACTCTAGTCCAAGCATCTCCCATATACACTGAGGAAATCACTCATTAGGCTACTTATTTGGGAGAGGCCAACTGAACATTGTCTTTATCTCAGGATTACCAGTGTTAAATTCCCACTGTGACTGGGTGAGGGACAACCACAGAGATAGCCATAGTCAGGGAGCTGTGGTCAGGCCAGGAAGAGACACCCAGTGTGTCGTAAGCCAAGTGACTCAGGCACCACTCCTATGACTGAAGGCCAGCTTCAATTTGAATTTCTGCAAAATCCAAAGCCCCAGAACCAACACTCCATCCTAGTCCTACCATCAGCTGGGGTTATCCAGCCTGGATCTGAGCTCTGACGGCCACGTTTTTGTATCAGCAAGAGCAGAGTCACACCTAGGGTTGGACATGGCCACAAAATCATAGGCATCAGTAGATAATGAAAGGCTAGAAATCACAGAAAATTTTCTCCCCCCCCCCTTTGCTTTGGAATTAAAAAAAATGTTTTCACGTGCTTTTGTTTGTCTTTTTTGTTTGTTTGTTTATTGATTGATTGTTTTGTTTTGTGAGTGCTAATACTGTTATTAGCTTTTATTTTTTTTAGGGGGGGGTTGTGGTTGTTATTATCTTTATTATTGTTGCCTGCTTTTAATCTTCAGTCTTTCTCAACCGTCAACTTCCTGAGGGTTAGGTAATTCTCCTTTGTCCTTCAGTTTTCCTTTTAATCTTTCTTTCTTCTTTCATTTCTCTATTCTTGTTCCTCCTCTCTCCTTTAAATTGTGTCCTCTTAGTGTGAGTGAGACTGCTTGGGGCCAACCAGAAACTCATTTGACCCAGCAACCAGGTCTAGCATGTGAGTGAGACCACCTTGGGCCCCCTAGAAGCTCATTTGACCCAGGAACCAGGCCTGGCATGTGAGTGAGACCACCCTGAGATGACCCTCTGCCTGCCAGAAGCTTATTCAACCCAGCAACAAAGCCTTGCATGTGAGTGGAACTTCATCCGTCAGACAGGCCCAGTGTGGAAAGCTGCTGCAAAGCTTCCTGCAGGGAGACTAAAGACAACACCAACCCAGCTGATCCAGGAGCAGAACATCTTGCCAGAGTGCTTCAGCAGGTCTGCTGCCAAGGGCTACAGCTGGACGAAGTGGACCATAGCGGCCAGACCCAAGCTACACTCACCTGAGCAAGTCTGAACTTGGTAGATTCACATCTTATGCTAAGGTAAGAACTCTACCAAAGTTCTACACCAATTGTCAGAAGGCAGGGCTTTACAAACTGACAGAAAAAAAAAAAAAAAAGGAGCAAAGTGAGCTCTCAGTCCCTGAGCCCACCCAGAACAAATATAGGAGACAATAGCTTAGAAGAAATTGGAAACCACACACCAGAAATCTCTGAAATAATAGCATCTGAAGTAAACAAACAACTGCAGAAATGTATAGAGAGGGCCCGCTTGCCTGATGACTCCGGCCCGCTCCCCTGATGACTCCAGGCTGCCTGCCTAATGACTCAAAAGAAGTAAATTTTGGGCAGCACCAGTAATCAATCTCAGGACCTTGCATTTTCTGCAGTCTCAATATCTATAATTTTTTTTTTCTTAGAAGAGTGACTTAAATACAGAATGCAATTGGAAGAGTTAAAAAATAATGTTTATTGAAATGCTAATGTTTAATTGTTTGATCAGTTTTACATACCTATGTCCATTGATCTAAACTGATTTGATGATGAAAATATGTAATGCAACCTTTGTTAATTTTTTCTTGTTTCCAAATTCTGTACTATATATACTCTTGTCACGTTTTTTTTTCTATTTTTGTTTCTGCTATTCTTACTCTTAAAAACATAATAAACAAATTAAAATTTAAAGAAAGAAATGTATAGATAAAATCAGATCAGAAATAATTTCTGATGTAAAAAAAAACAAAAATAATACCAATAATAAAAAAAAAAAAAAGCTACTGAGTGCTTCTAAAGAAGACGCTGATAGTTTAATCCCGGTCTGCAAAAAATAAATAAAATAAAATAATAAAGAATACATTGATTAAAAAAAAGAATAGAAAAATGATGAAATCCTTGAATGAGCAACATAGAAAAGTAATCGAATGCATGAAGCAGATTCAAAGTGCTATACAGGAACTTAAAACCTCAATCACAAGATGGCAAAACCATTTCAGTGAAAGTGAAAATAGACTTTGAGATCTTAAAGACACTCTTACAGGCAGTGAAAAGTTAAGAAAGATCTCTTAATAACTAGGATGCAAGAAAAAATACTTCAACATCTGCAAGATGATGCAAAGATAAACAATGTAAGACAAATAGGCATCAATGAGAAAGGAGTCTGTACAAATGATATAAAAAGAATATGGGCAGAAGTAATAGCATAAAACTTCCCAAATACGGGAAAATAATTTGATATTCAGGTAAATGAAGCATATAGAACTCGAAATAACATCCACCCAAGTAAAATCACACCCAGACATATAATAATCAAGATTCCAGAAATTCAGCACAAGAATAATATACTAAAAGTCACTACAGAAAAGAAACAGATCACATTTAAAGGAAAATCCATTAGAATGATGGCAGATTTCTCTTTACAAATCATCAAGTCAAGAAGAACATGGAGCAAAGTACTTCTCATCTTGCAAGAAAACCAATTCCAACCCAGACTCCTATAACCTGCAAAACTCTCTTTCAAGTATAATGGAAAAGTGAAATACTTCCAGGACAAAGAACATCTAAAGAATTCTAAGATGGCAAAGCCAACCATACACAGTTTACTAAAAGACATTCTAGAGAGGGATCAAAATGACCACACTCCATGAAGGAGAATGCAAAGAATCCCCAAGTAGGGCAAACAATTAAACACAGAAGGAAAAGAGGTACATAAAAAGCAGTCTTTCAACTGTTTTTTTTTTCTTTTTTTTGTATACAGCAGCAGAAAATGTCCATCAGCATATTCTACAAATAGACTCTTCCTGCATCCTACAGGTCATGATTCTGTGTGGTTCTACAGGATGAATATCAAGGAAATAGCAGTAGTTCAGTCCCCATAGTGATATCTGACCACCAGTAAGCATCATGGACACTGTCCATGTCCACGATGTACTAGAAATTTGTGTGACGTCCTATCCCCAAACTGTTAGAAGTTCTGATCATATATTTGTCATTCCAGCATTTATGCTTGTTTACTCTTAGTAATTCTTTACTACCATAGAAACTTTTTCTTAGTTGATATCTTTGTATGTATTAACATATTCAAATACAATATGAGTACTTTGAATTGATTATAGATTTGAACATATGATAAACATCATTCTGGTCTCTAAGTTGGACTCATGGTTTGATTTGAATTTTGGAATATTGCTCTAAAATATTTAATTTTTAAATTAATATTAGGTTAATTTTCTGAATATCGTTTAAATCGTTTTTGTTTTATGATTCATACTGTGTCTCTGACCTACAATCTGCTTATAAAACATGGTACATTTTCTCCTAGTATTAGAAACTTTAAAAAGAAAAAAAAATACACAAAAGAGTTAGGATTCATAAGAAAGCTAGGATAGATACACAGATACTTTGTCTTAGTTCATTGAGAATAAAAGTTTTTACTACTATTGTTTATATAAGATATCAGGTCTGTATCTTGTCTTTTGTGTGACTACTATGAAGTAAACAATATGCATTGTATTAGTTATTGTAACCATTCTACTAACTTATTTTGAAACTGTTTCATTGATATTTTATCTTTTTTCTCATTAAAATGAATAAAAAACAAACTAAAAATATTTTTAAAATAATAAATTGTGTCCTCTTACCATAAAATCACTCTATTGAATGAATATTTAGTGTATAAAATTTTCTGATCTGTCTTAGCTTTGGTTATATAACTATAAATCTTGCACCGAGGGTTAAAAATGGTGAACTATTATCAAACTGTTATCAGTGTGTCATCTTTCAGGTCATATCTGATATTACTGCTATTACTGATTGTCCTACTCTAACCAACGTAATATATTTATGTAAGTCTTTATGTGTGAATACCTCTATTTCCTGGCTGTTATAAAATAATACAAGAGCTCAATACACCAAAACGCTCGATGCTGGTCTAAACAGGCTGCAATGTTTTATCCTCAATAAACATATGATGCAAGAGCCTGGCAGACACAGGCCAAATACCAGTTATGACTGGGAAACATCTCTGGAAAGAAGTCATTTCCTTGAGATTTCCATACTGACATACCGAGAGAAACTTTGATTTTAACTTCATTTTACAAGTCACTTAAACTTTAGGTACATTTGCTTTTAACCCCCTTCTCTCTTATTTAACCATAAAATCTACAAAAGCGTACAAATTCCTAGCCCAGAACAAATTGAAGATAGACTAAAATTTAACCATACTAATAATGCATGGAAATGTAAACTTTATGATATTTTTAAAAATTCAAAAATGAGGCAATGTGATTACCATGGGTAATTTTAAATCTATGAAAACATAGAAAAAAGCTTTTTTTTGGTCATTAGCATTCCTTGATTTTGGATCAGGTTGTCATCATGCTGACAGTAAAAGCCTCGTTTGTTCTCATTCTTGGTCTCCTCTGTGTGCTTATCACACTGAATTTTGTCACAACAATACTAGTAACAAAGCTATCCACTATAAACAACTCACAAAATTCAGGGCAGAAAACAAATAAACAAGAAAAAATAGAAGAGAAGAGAGGAGAGGAGAGGAGAGGAGAGGAGAGGAGAGGAGAGGAGAGGAG
>PVJA010001606.1:0-46677 GCA_004027025.1 Myocastor coypus | reverse complement strand
CTGAAATGGTTATTAGTAGTAGAAGCAACAAAATGTTTGAATACAAAAAAAAAAAAAAAAAACACAGAAATAGCTGCATAGGCAAAGAGATAATTAGCATAAAGAAAGATGACTACTGAACTTAGAGTAGATATAGATAAAAGAAAATAGAGGACCTTAGGAAAGACCTGACAGTCATGAATGATGGCAACCATAGGATAGAACTAGATTCCATGAAATAATTCAAACAAATACTCAAGACATTAAAAATTATATTGAAAATATACACAAGCAGAATCAACAAATGTGAAGATAGAATAACAGCTCTGGAAGAAAGGTGTGTGGTTAGTGATTTTCAAGTGAAAAATTTCTTTAAAATAGCAAGGGATGACAAAAATTAATTCAACAGTTGCTACTCTATGCAGAGAAGAATAATATAAGATTAATAGCAATTAGTGACAAATCAGAACATACCACAAAGGACATAAAAATCTTATTCACAAAAGTAATAGAAAAATTTGCAAGCATGAAAAAAGAACTTGACATAAAGATAAATGGGACAAATGTGACTCCAATTACCCGTGATCAGAAAGAAACTGCACTAAGGCAGTGAATTGTCAAGATTCCAGACAATCAAGATAAAAGCAGAATAATAAAAACTATTACAGAAAAGACATAACTCACTTATTTAAAAAATATCATTTCGCTTTCTGCACTGTCCAGCCAGGGTCCATTCGGCATTGTTCTTGATTCCCATTGTAACTTAAAGGGAAACTTCACAGTGTCCAGAGCCCCTGATGTCCTGCAAATGAAGGAGGAGGACGTCCTCAAGTTCCTTGCTGCAGGAACCCACTTAAGTGGCACCAACCTGGATTTCCAGATGGAGCAGTATATCTACAAAAGGGAAAAGTGATGGAATCTACATTATAAATCTGAAGCTGACTTGGGAGAAGCTCCTCCTGGCAGCTCAAGCTGTAGTGGCCACTGAAAGCCCTGCTGACGCCAGCGTCATATCTTCTAGGAACACTCAGCAGCTGGCTGTTCTGAAGTTTGCTGCTGACCCTGGAGCTACTTCTATTGCTGGCTGCTTCACTCCTGGAACCTTCACTAACTAGATCCAGGCAGCCTTCAGAGAGCCATGTCTTCTGATGGTTACAAATCCCAGGGCTGACCACCAGCCCTTCACAGAGGCATCTTATGTCAATCTGCCAACCATTGCTCTGTGCAACACAGATTCTCCTTTGCGCTATGTGGACAATGCCATTCCGTGCAACAATAACGGAGCTCACTCTGTGGGTCTGATGTGGATGCTGGCCCGGGAAGTGCTGCGCATGCGCGGTACCATTTCCTGTGAACACCCATGAGAGGTCATGCCTGACCTCTATTTCTACCGGGATCCTGAAGAAATTGAAAAGGAAGAGCAGGCTGCTGCTGAAAAGGCTGTGACCAAGGAGGAATTTCAGGATGAACGGACTGCACCAGCTCCAGAGTTCACTGCTGCTCAGCCTGAGGTCGTAGACTGGTCCCAAGGCAGGAAGGTGCCCTCTATGCCCATTTAGCAGTTCCGTACTGAAAACTGGAGTGTTCAGTCAGCCACAGACGATTGGTCTGCAGCCCCCACCATGCAGGCCACTGAGTGGGTAGGAACCACCACCCAGTGGTCTTAAGCTGTTCTGCTGACACTTAGGCAAAATGGGAATGAAGCTGATGAAAAATAAAACAACCTCTAAAAATAAAAAATAAAAAATGTCATTTCAAGCATAGCTGACTACTCGACACAAACACCTGAGTTGAGGAGAGTTTGGAGTGAAGTATTTCAAGCACTAAAAGAAAACAATGTCCAACCAAGATCACTGTACTCTTCAAAATTATCATTCAAAATTTATGGAGAGGACCAAAGAGACAGTTCAGCAGTCTAAGTGCCTACCTGACAAATGCAAGGTCCTGGGCTCCATCCCCAGTACCATATGCAATGCCAATGCCACACCATGCTGGCCACTGAAACTGAGTGTGGTGGCACCTGTGATCCCAGCGCTTAGAAAGCTGAGACAAGATCACTATGGGTCCAGGCTGGGTAGTAAGACCCTGTACCAAATAAATAAGTGAATAAAAGATTTTTAGAAATTTGTTTAAATTGATGGAGAAATAAGACATTCCATGATAATGAACACATAAACAATTTTATGATGACCAGTGCAGCACTCCCAAAATCTTAGATATTTTAGTGAAATGAATCAGACATCCATGTTTATATGCCTCATCATTTCTTGCATGTGAAAAAATTTCAAATAAGGAGCAAAATGGAAGATAGATATTGAAAAGTAAGAACAACATGCTCAAGTGGAAAGCAAACAAGGAGGCCCAGGAAAGGAAGGCAGGCAAGCGCGTACCTCCAGCAATGTCTTCAAGAGCAGCACCTACTTGGTCTTTGAGCAGATTGTTTCTACTTTGATATTTAGAGCTTTGATACATTTCAATTTATTTTAGTGGGTTGTGAGAGATATGAGGTTAGGCTCAGCATTTCCCATGTGGAAAGCTACCTTTCCCAGTACCATTTACTAAAGAGGCTATCTTTCTTCCAAGGAACATAGTTGGCCCCTATCAAAGATAAGGCAGCTGAATATGCTTGGAGTTATTTCTGCATGTTCTCTTAATTAGCAGATGTTCCCCCACTAACAGCTTTCTTTGTTTTGTTTTGCTTTTCTGGCTCAGCTTGCCCTGAGGGTGGAGCTCGCACAGCACGTGGTGTTAGGGATCGAGCCGAGGTCCCCTGCACCTGCCTAAGCTCGTCTAAGCTGAGCTATCTCACTGGCCCAACAGCTTGCTTTTAACCATAGAAATATGAACAGGAAAGGGAGAAGTTAAATGAACGTCATTTGCAGATGACATGATACTCTACATAGCAGACCCCAAAATTCCACAAAAGCATTTTAGATTTACTAGCCAAATATGGTAGCATAGCAGGATATAAAGTCAGCTCTCAAAAATCAATATTATCCCCATACTCAAGTAACGAACTCACTGAAAGAAAGACTAGGGAACAACACCCTTCACCATAGCATCAAAAAAATATATATATATTTAGGAATCAGTCTAACGAAGGAAATGAAAAACTGTTACATTGAAAGCTATAGTACTCTGAAAAACAAGATAAAAAATACTAGAAAATTTAAAAATATCCCCTGCTCTTGGATAGGCAAAGCAAATATAGTGAAAATAGCTATACTTCCAAAACTATTATACATATTTAATACAATCACAATCAAAATGCCAAAAGCATACTTCACAGAACTAGAGAAAACAATCCAAATATTCATATGGAACCATAAGAGACCTAGGACACCAAAAGCAATACAGAAAGCCAGAAAAGTAAGATGGGGGTATCACAATTCCAGAATTCAAGTTATACTGCAAAGTAGGGAGGTAGAGGAAGGAAAGGCAGGCAAATGGAGCCCTTCTCCACTGTTGATGGGAACATAGGCTGGTACAGACACTATGGAAATCATTCTAGAGATTGCCCAAAAAACTACAACTAGAGGGCTAGTCAAATAGCTCAGTGGACTAAAGCACTTGCTTAGGCAGAGTGCAGCAGCCAGGATTCAATTCCTGGCTTCTAGCGCCAGCCTCACCCTCAGGGCACCCTGCGATGGTGATTGAGAGTGGGTGTGATGATGTGTTCCTTCCATCCCAGTGCTCAGGAGGCTCAAAACAGAGGAAATACTATGAGTCCAATCTACATAGTCAGAACCCTGTAGACCCTCTACTAACTGAATAAAAATTAGAAAAACAAGCTATGGCTGGAAATCCAACTCAACCCAGCTATTCTCCTTCTGGGTACTTTCCCAAAAGAACTAAAAACATCACACCATAATGATGTATGTGCACCCATGTTTATAGCCACACAATTTGTCATAGCCAAATCTTGGAAACAACCAAAATACCCATTACCTGAAGAATGCATAAAAAAAGATGTGGTATTTTTGTACAATGGAGTGCTACTCAGCTATAAAAAATACAAACTTGAAGCCTTTATAGAAAAGTGGATATGGATAGAGGCTATACTCATAGGTGAATAAAGCAGACCCACATGTGTAAATATCATATTGTCTCCTTTATGTAAGAACCTGAAAGAAAAAATAATGCCTGAAAGGTATAACAGATAGAGTAAAATGAAAGGAAACTGAGCATAGGATTAAACAACAAAGATGAGGCTACAGAGAAAACATAGAAAAACAAAGAAAGGGGAAAAATCATGCAAGTATGTATGCAGGGTGACTGAGATGATTGTGCTAATACTTTCCTTAGTTTTTTAAAAATGGCTGTGTTATGATTTATGTCTAGTTGTTCCCCCAAAGCCTCATGCAATCATGAGGCAAGGAGGTTGAGACTTGACTCGTGATCCACTGGGATTATGTGTTTTAGTACTGATGGGATTATGGGTCGAGTCCTTCTGAGATTATGGGTATGGCCTAAGGCTGATAGGCTGAGGCAGACAGCCTGAATGTAATATAAAGAGAGACAGACTCATGCTGTTGCTCTCTGCTCCCCTGGTTGGTCAGTTGCCTCTGTCACCATTTTGTTGCTGTTCCACTGTCATGAACTGCTGGTCTCTGCCATGTGCCACTCGGCCTTGGGCCAGCCAAACATGGACTGAAACCTTTAGTATCTCTGAGCTAAATAAACCTTTCCTTTCTTCATTTTGAGTGTTGGGTATTTGTCCCAGCAACGAGTAAAAAGTAACTAAGACAGGCTGCTAATGTTCAGAATTTTCACTTTGACTAACTCTGTATGCTGATATCTGTGATCTGAGCAATGTGTAATACAAAACCCATGGTTGGATATCTCACATCTTGGTCTTCTAAATGTGTACCATTTATAATATCTTACCAATTATCATCATACTCTCTTTAAAATAAATTTTAAAGTAAAAAAGACAACAAAAATAATGTTTATTGAAAGCAAGCATTAATATTCAATTATTTGTCCAGTCTTGCATGACTACATTTATTAATCTGATGAACAGATTTGGTGACAAAAAATATGTAATATCACAACCATTGTTAGTTCACTATTTTGTTTTGAAAATATAAACCATATATATTATTGTTTTCTACTCTGTTCTTGTCTTTGTCTTTGCTATTTGCTTAAGCTACACCCTGTCTCCTACCTCACAAGTAAGGCATGAAATTAGAATATTCTTCTTTGGTACAGATGCACACTCACTCACTGGTTCTAGCCAATGTGAATTTGCATCGTATGTTTCTTCTAGGATTTATGCTGAGTAGAACGCAGACTCCACTGAATTTATAAACAGTCAACCAAACAAGAATTCTATCTGCCACTTAAAAGGAGCCACTATGAATATCAAAACCAAGGATTGCTCAACTATGAAAGTGAGAACCATAAGTCATATATTTTTACTCACAGCTGGGGATTTGATGTTTGAATTCAATATCCTAGTAATCCTTTTGAATGACTTGAGGGTTTTTCCAAGTAGGCTACAACATTTGGAAGGATTGAAATGCAAATACCGAAAGCAACTGCCAGATGAAGAAACCCTTTGACGCTGATCCCAGGCCTCTGGATTAGAATTAGGTCTGTATAAAACAAAATATAAATCCTTTTGCACCAAAGTAGAACACAAAGCAATTTCTGACACCTGATCCCTATTTGCACTCCTTTTTAAGGAGGATTTTGAATGACTTTTTGTAAAGCTACATAAAGAGTCAAGTATCTTAAACAACTATCTTCATGAAGAACTTTCATAAATCAATAAATTCAAGAAGGAACAGAATTTCCTAAATTATAAGCTAAAAGGTAATCATAAAAATAAGTTCTCATGTTTCCCATAAAAGCATCCATCCTTTTACCCACCTCCACTCTTCTCTAGTTTACAGGAGTACAACCCACATAGAAGAAGTCAGTATGTGTTTGTGAACCAAATCCTACACTTTCCTTTTCATCACTAAGACAGTTGTTCTTCTAACCCATCCATCAGGATTAAGTTACATACCGAAGCATTAAAGGGGGCCTGTGCTCAGACCTCTGTTGAAAGTTGCCAGCTGTAAGGCAGAAAATCAATCAGAAATGCATTTGGAACAATGATGTTCGCCCTGGAATTACACCAGGCTGGAAAAATGTCAAGCCAAAGGCAGAA
Organism: Myocastor coypus; assembly: GCA_004027025.1. Classification (NCBI taxonomy): domain Eukaryota; kingdom Metazoa; phylum Chordata; class Mammalia; order Rodentia; family Myocastoridae; genus Myocastor; species Myocastor coypus. The sequence goes on along the minus strand of PVJA010001606.1, from coordinate 40,541 downwards.
GAATATTAATGATATGAGGTACTCATACGAATGTAGACAAGGTGGATCAATTGATTTAAACACATTTACTAAACATAAATATGCTGGTGCCAAGTCTCAGATTTACATACAATTATAGCAAACCATTTGCAGGATTTTCCCAGAAGGATCAAGGTACTTTCTTCTTCAATATGAGCCAGTAACTCTAAAATTGGTATGGATTACTTTAGCTAATGCCATTTCTATTCCTAGGTTTTGCAATAGATACAGAGAGTTTGCTCCAGTTTGGACAAGTTCATATTTTAACAAGCATGGTATGGAATATAAGTGTAGCTAGTATTACTATAGGAAGCCTGTAGGTGTTGGCAGCATGGGTTGGAAGAAAGCAAAGCTTCCAAAGCCCAGGGCTATAGCCTTCACATCATTTTCAGAGTGACAGTGTTACCAGATGCTTGCAACTACACTACTTGTCACTCCCCAAGGAACTTGGGAGGCCATTTATACTGGTGGAAAGGAAAAGAACATATTTAAAGCTGGCACCAAGGGGCAGAAAGGCTTCCACTACCTCATATCTCCATCTCACCTTGTTCAGGTCTACCAGGGCTTTTATGCCAGGGAAGAGCAGCAGGAACCAAGGAGACAACAGACAAGGAAACTTTGTCCAGTTTCAACACTCCTTCCAGTCTGGGATTCTTCCCTCCCTGGGGCACACACCAACCTCCTGGGGACAATGTCTACATGTTCCTTTACGACGGCCAGCAGAGGTGTTACTTTTCTGTTCATCTGTGCTGAGGATAGCAGTAGTTTACACTCAGCATGAGGAAGCTAGAGGTTCAGCTGATCTCTAAAAGAAAAGAGAATCCTAATATAAAGCCCCATGCTACACTCTCATTTGCAGCAATAGACTTGGTTAGAACCTATAGCCTGTGAAATCAAGCCTTGGTCTTCAAAGAGCAATCATGTTAGAAATAATAGTGCACATTTTTTTAGCATTTGTATGGGCTAGTCACTGAGCTACACCCTTCTGATGCTCCTGTAATCCTCCCAGCAAACTTAGAGTGGGGTTTTTCATTTGCTGAGAGCAAATCCGAAGCTTAAAGAAGTGAGCATCGTGGCTTAGGGTACCAGGGCCTCACTTATATTAGAGATCTTGCAGACAATATGGCCTTGGTTAAGCAGAGCACTGGGATTTTTAGGAAAATGGAGTGTTAGAGATGAAGAGCCTAAAGCATCTTGATCTTTTAGACTCTTTAATAGTCATTTGTGATAACTTCTGCATCTTACCTAGCATTCATGAGATGGAGCTAAACTTCTTAGAATGTATTGCTAAATTCCACACACCTCTAACCTCCACCAAACCTAAAGTAAGACTTCTCTCATACTGCAACCTATAGAAAATACTTCTCTGCTTTACTGTAGCCCACCCACCACCCCCATGAATGAATTGGGAAAATGCATTGAGTTACAATTTTTCCCATATGTGTAAGAGTTCATGTAACATCTTCTCATGGTGGAACTTGTGAAGGGCAGCTTAAATCTGTTTTTCTGGGCCACAGTCTTTCCTATTTGACTCAGAACAAGTTTCTTCAAACATAGTCAATTTTTATGTCAATGGAAAGAAATCAAGGTCAAGCTGAGAGCTCTATCCTCCCCACTGAGCACTGTCTCCTTCCACACACAGCTATATATTTGCGCAGCGTCAGTCTTCTGCCTATACCCCAGCCAACTACTTCCCAAATGTTTCTGTACAACAGCCCCAAGATAGCCAGCAAGCTTGACCCAATTCTACACTGAGCCCTTTGGAAAAGTAACCATCATGTTAAATATGAATTATGAAGTATGAAGACCAGGAAGTGTCATCAGTAATGCTGCTGAGACATTTAGAAAGTTTGAAGCCAAGCTGCAGTCACATCCCAACCTCTGCATGCAATCACTGAATAAGCAGCAGTCCTATGTGTGGCTATCTATTTCTACATTCCTCCACCAGGCTGTTTGTGGCTTGCTTTTGTGTAGTGCCTAAAATTCATTAGCCAAAGGTGAGCTCATTTTGCCTACACAGTAGCTACACACAAAGGGGAGCCCTTTTCTTATCAGTAAGCAAATGAATCTACTGGAGTTGCAGCCTTAAATGCTGCAGTTAAAGTCTCCAAAGGTCTTGAAGCATTTATTCCTATTCAAATATGGCGAGGGAGAGAAGAGATGTTTCCATTAACACATACAAATATGAGACATAGAAAAGTTACAGAACTAAGACTCTAGGGCTTAGAGAAGTGCCCTGGACAGGTGAAGCTCATTCCTGCTGCATGATCCATTCACATCCCTGAATGCTTGGCTCTTTCTTTGAAACACCAGCACTCTTACACACAAGCAGACTCATATTCTGGCTAGTGCTCTGCAAGTGGTGACATGTTTCCTGACATTGAACCGTGCACAGAAAGGTGTGGGGTTGGGGAGGGGTCTCCTGAGGAAAAGGGTAATGCAATAACACAGTAGCTACACACAAAAATACTGCAACCAAAACGCCTAGGTTCAATTCCCTACTTTGTGTGTGACCTAGAACAAAGTCATGAATGACCCTGGGCTTCACTGACCTGTCTAGAAGATGGAAATGATAAAACTACCTAATTTGTATTTTCAGCTAGCATGAGAATTTAATGAGTTCATAGAAACATTCTAAACAATTCCCAAAGAATATTAAATGTTTATCTTTATGGTCCATGTCCTCCATCAACTCCACAGGGTGATTCTCTACACCAGAACATTTTCATTGACTGTCTGACGCATGCAGAAAGTCCTAATCAAATACGATTCATAACTTGCCGTCTTCTCAACCCGCCTCAGAGCCACTCTCAAAGTGTACACCATGGTCAGTTGGGATGTAGTTATTTCCTTCACACATGCCCTGTTCAGCTTACACACACATTCACCACTGCACAGGGAACAAGTAGTACCTGGTGACAGTGGTCCACCTGAGCCCTCCCTGGTGAGATTCTCCCCACTTCTAATGCTGAGCATGTGACTGTTTCCTGAGTTCTTTCACCTCGCCTCATCTACCCAGCTCACAGTGACAGAGAACCTGCTGGTGCTTTTGATGAAAAAAACCCTCACAATAGATGTTACTTTGAGCCAAAATCATACACTAGTTCTGTTTCTGGGAGTCTTTTTATATAATATAAATCCGAAGAAATCCTCTTCTTTCCACATCTGTCCTTTTCACCTATGAAAAACGTGGCCATGGAGACTTCAGGGTTTGGTGATCCTTGTACAGGAACTGCTTCTCCTTGTGTCTTTTTTAAAAAAATATCTTTTATTTATTTGGCATAGGGTCTCTTAGGAATCCTCCTGCCTCAACCTCCCCAGTGCTGGGATTATGGAGGTGCATGACCATGCCCCATTGCGAGGTCAGCACCGCATACCCAAGGTTCTAGGGCTGGCACACCATGAGGTACCAGGGATTGAACCTGGGTCCTTGTGCTTTCCAGGCAGGTACATAGAATGCTGCTCTCTCCCCAGCCCCTCCCCTTGGTCTTCCATTCCTTCTGCAATCCCAGATTTCCCATGGCACCAGATGCAGCTAATTGCTCCCCCATTAACTCTTCTTTCCTTTTTCCATCCCAGTATGACAACGCTCACACACACCCTCAGGCTGTCTCCAGGCTTTCTTCCAGGCTGGGCTATGTAGCTGAGCAGCTGTGTTCCTGTCTTGTGTTCATAAAGCACAGGAGCAGTCCTTTCTCTCCCTTCTGCCCTACTGCTTAAACTGTGAAGATGGCAACAGGACAGTGAGGCCCATGGTTGGAGCAATGTGTACACCTAGAGCGGGAACAGCCCTAAGCAGCTGATCCTGGAGAGCCTACAGAGCAGGGGCTGGACCAGCTACACATCCTCACCTCAGGGTTGGATGTCAGTCAAGAACCACCTGGAGGCTGGGCCTACCTCTACCCTTCGCCTGTTTTCAACCTCACGCAGGAGTTGCCACCATTCCTGGATCCTAACCTAATTTTTTTTTCTCTCTAAGTGTGTGCTCAACAGTATATAAATTTCACCTCAATGCTATTTTGTTACTTCATATAAAAATAGTGACCTCACTGTTAAAAAACAATTTTCCCCAGATGTTTTATATTGATTTCAAGTAGGACTTTGGACTTTACTCATAACCATTTTACTGATTTCCACACAGCCTGTCAAAGGCACAGTTCCAGTATCATCTGTGACATGTGTTGCTCCTGTTTTGCGCTCTCTTCCACTCCTGTCTGACTTTCAGTGACATAACTAAGGAATAAAGCTGAGATGTGGAAAAGCAGAGGTGTGTTTAGATGTGTCTGCTCCTCATCATTCCACCAATGGCGGAGCTCATTTCAGCATCCAACATGCTGCACACATCCTTAGGTGTCCTATTGAGTACTTTAGTTCACCGCTCTTAATGTCTTGTTTACAATCTCCCTTTCCATCTCAAAGGCAAATGCCCTGAAATGTATCTTTTTTTTCTATTTTGTGCACGGTCTCACTATGCAGCTTGAGCTCATAGTGATCCTCCTGATCTCAGCCTCCGCAGGCTGGGCTGACAGGTGTGTGCACCACGGCTGGACTCAGCCCCTGGCTCAGCACACCTGGGGGTGAGGCCAGTGTGACATGGGGTGCCAGGGCTTGAACCTCAACCCCTGCACTTGCCTAAGCAGGTGCTTAGTCCACTGAGCTATCTCACCAACCTGAAATATAAATTTTCCCAGAAGAACTGAAAGCATCATACCATAGCGATATCTGTGCACCTATGTTTATAGCAGCCCAATTTGTAATAGTCAAATCTTGGAAACAACCAAAATGTCCATCATTTGAAGAATGGTTTTAAAAATGTGGTATTTTTATACAATGGAATACTACTCATCCATAAAGAATGATAAGTTTGAAGACTTTATATATAAATGGATGCATATTGAACATATACTCATTAGTGAAATAAACCAGACCTATATGTGTAAATATCGTATAGTCTCCCTAATATAAGAACTTTAAAGAAGAAAACAAGAACTTAAGGGCATAACACAGCTGATTGTGTTATGGATTAAACAACGAAGTGACTGGAAGCAGATAAAGGAGAAAACATACCAATAGCAAAACCATACACTTATGTACACAGGATGAATCAGATATTGGTCTCAAGAACCTTCAAGGGGTTCAGCATATTGATTATAGCACAATGTAATGCTAAAACTATGTTTGGAATACATGTCACTCTTGTCTTTTTGATATGTACTGCTCCTGGTGTAAACTCAGTTACTGTCATCCTCTCTCTCAAGAGTAGTACTTGAAAATAAGAGACTGGGCCAAATTTTTGTTAGTACCAATGTGATTGTTTTTGAGCAATGGGTTACTGAATTAATTCACATGTTTTTCTAATTAATATTTAATTCATTGGTAGTTGCCAGGTCAAAGACAACGTTCTTCTAAGTATTGAATTTCAATGTAGCAATCCTGTTTTATTAACAAAAATAACAAGATTTAACATTGCTCTCAAGAAATGAAATCAATATTTGATTAATCTACGATCTACCTAATTTGTTTAGTGCCTTTCATAAACTTGAGAACCCTATCACTGTACTACATTTACATAGCTAATATAATTGCCTTTCTAGGAGCATTTGTAATACTATCAGAAGGATAACTTTCTCAGGCACTTAAACATTTAACTAAATTTAATGTGTTAACTTTAAAATGTAGTGAATTTTATTCTGTTAAAATGTCAATATCATTTTTAAAATGTAATGAAATATGCATTTAAGCTTAAGAATTGAAAGTCAAATCAGGTATGGATTTATATATTCCAAATTAGAATCACAGCCTGTTGTGTTTATAATATATTCGATTCCTTCTCAATCCGAATATGTGCCTATTATGCTAACTTAACATGAAAACATTAACATTGTGGATTTAAGTTCTTACCTCTACAATTAATCTATAGTTCTTTTTCATGAAAAACATTTTGGGCACTAAAGAAGACAAGTTAGATAGGGCTTGTCACTTCTGGTCAACACCATAGTGACTCTTACAATAGAAAGGAGGCCAATGACCAGAGGACAGGACTGCAACCAGGCCACGTGGTAAGCAGAGGAACAGCAAACAGATGTTCACTGGCCTGAGAATATCCAAGCCCATCCCTCCACAGAGGCTGGTGTTCAGCCCCTGAGTTCAAGTTACTCATATTCCACTCCCTCCATCTGAGTAGAGTCTGCCCTGTCCCCATTGAGGCTGCTTGGAACTTGATACGATTTAACTAATCCAGTTCCCACCTGTGTCTATTCTGAACACTACCATATCACAGATGCCACCAAGTCTTAAATGACTTCTGGCAGTTTCTCAGACTTCCCCCCCTTCAGTGCTGAGACCCCAGATTCCATCACAGCAATGGCAGGAAGGGTGCAGATGCAGCCAACGTTATCATCAGCACTCAGAGCACACGTGTGCCTTCAGACTATTCTCGAATTTCACCGTCATTCCTATCCACATCCACATCAGTGCTTGCATTGCCACATGACTCGTGAAGAAGAAAATTTACCCTACTGTTTTATGATCTAATTTTTATCATAAAGGTGACAGAATCTCCCCTGGCTCGAGAATCTGGACTGTGTACCCAGACATGCCTGCCAACCTCAGGCAAAGCCACATTAACTCAGAGATGGCGCACTCTCTCTTAAACACACTGTCTACAGTTTTCATAATTTTAAAATTTCAAACAATCAAAAAATTTATAAAATAACACACAGAAAAGCTCATGCACAACACAGGTTCTTCAAGTATTATCAGGTTATGTCCAATGAGTCTGGGAATTTAGGCTCTCCAGACGCACACTAGCCAGGCTTGTCCCTCTAAGGTAAAAAGAGTAAAAGGAATCAGAACACAAGACCAGAGCAAAGTAGAAGTCTTTTATCATAGAAATTATGAGAGAAAACAGTCTAAAAGCCAGCTCAGAACAATGAGAGATGCAGATCTGGGACATACTATCAACAGGAGCTGTGGTCCTGTTCTATAAGTCAGGGCTCCATCTCCACCTGCAGAGTGAACCCTTGGTTGATTGGATATTGGGCTTGTTGTTAGGTGTATGGTTTTGTGGGCTACTAGGGGAATTTAGGTAGATGTGGCAACCAGCCAATCTAGGAGGGAAAGTGTTGGGAAGATGTTAAACCATAGCCTATTAGTTTTAGAACAAAAAATACAGAAATGCTTGCTAATCAAAGCCACACAGACACTGCTTTTCCCACCCTCGAAAAGGACTCAGTTCTTCTGACCTTTCCCAGTAGGCTTTTGTGTCCTTACAACTACACTTGCTTGTGATTTTCCTATGTGTAGAAATGCAAGTTGTTTACTGAGCCGTGAAAAAGCAAGTTTCAGACAGGGTACTCTTTTAGCTTCAAATGTCATAAGTCTTTTGTAGTTTCTAAAAATTTAGACCTTCTCTTCCATCATCAAAACTCCAGCACCCAACTCAGAAAATTAGCATGGATATAGCACTGCAACCTTTACAATGCCATTATCTGATTTGCAGACAGATCTTATGCACAGTTTTCCAGTTGTCCCACAAATGTGATTTAAACAGCTGAAGAATAAATCTAGTATCACAGTTACATTAAGTTGTTATATGTCTCTGATCTTCTTTAATCTGAAATAGTTCAGCATTCATTTTGTCCTTCAAGCTCATGGTATCTTTGGTGAGCTAGCTGTAGACATACCTAGACTTGTGTTTTTCTGATGGCTCATGACTGGATTCAGACTGCGCATTTTGTAGGAAGATCACAGATGTGGTGGAATCTGATTTCTCTATGAACAGGAACCCCCAGGAGTTGGGAAGATGAGTTTCCAACAGCCATGATCTCACAGAGCTTGAGAAGAATTAAATGCTTAACAATCAAAATAGTAAAATGATGGTTTTTCCTAAAGCACTTAAAATCTTCACTATATGTTCCAATTTAGTTAATTTACAAAGCATATCAGTTTGAAACATAATAAAGAAAATGTTGGGCCAGCGAGATGGTTCAGTGGTCTAAAGTACCCGCTTAGGAAAGCTTAGGCAACTGTAGGGACCATGGTTGCCAGCCCCACACCGAGGGCAGGCTGAGCCAGTCATAATTAATTCAATAAATAAATAAATAAATAATAAATAAATAAATAAAATATTATAGTAGTTTCAGGTTAAACAGGATAAGTTAGACCTTCTCCTTCACAGAAGTCACAGGACCATCTGGGGAACAAAAAACTTACTCCCAACTCACATCCATGTGCTGGTTTTGTAGCTCTAGCTTTTTTCTAAGAATAGTCTCCTCACTGCCAGTCTCCTACCACACTAGGGCCAGAGGTCACCTCCCTAATGGGCAGTTGAAGGTTTGGTCATTCTCTCCTCAGTCTTCCTACTTCCAACACTGCTCAGCCCCGGGTCTGATGTCCAGATCCTTCCATCCTCTGATTGCCCACGGAGCCTAAACATCGGTTTCCCCCATTGCTTTGTTGCTCAAGGACACCGCTGTCCTTAGAAACTGCCTGCTCAATATGGCACTGCAGGAGGTACCAAACCCTGGCCCTATTTGGGCTTCCAGACAATGAACGTGAGTGGTACCAACACTAATGAGAAGAAAGGACAGGTGACTTCAGCACCCTGGACATGGAAGGTGACAAATGTCAGTACTGCTCCTGCCACTTTTCCATCAACAGGCTTTTCAGAGTGATTACTTAAATATGAGTCCACTAGGGGACATTCTTTCTTTGGATTCTGGCAAGGTAAGAAAAAGAGTGAGAAATAGACATCTATCAAACAACAAGCAAAAATGGTGCTAAATAATGTGTTGAAGTATTAACTCAGGTCAATCTTTCTCCCCTGCATTTCCCCTTTCCTGACTCATTCTGGCATCAAAGCTCTGTCACAGAACTGATGGAAGACTTAGCAGCAGAAAATTTCTTGGCTTTTGTTTTGTAAAACTCTTAGATATAGAGATTTGCAAGAGTAGTGGACATAGTTTGAAAAAATATGAAAAATGAAGGATTTCTCTCAAACTTAAAAAAAAAAAATCTCACACTGGAACAGAATAAACAGTAGGTGCTCCCAAAGAGCAACACCCAGCCCTACTCTTGTAGTCGAAGATGTGAAGTGGCAGAGCCAGATGAGGGAGGGGGGCATAATCAGGAAGACAGAGACACAGCAGCCTCATACAAACTCCTAAGTGCTCCATGGTGTTGGAGTACTGGAAACTTGCAGAATTCACTGTCTGAGGCTTTACCCCACTTGAAAGCTTCCAAGTTATACACTTAGAGTACATTTTCACAACGTACTTAGGTGTCCTGGCAAAGGATACATGTTTCCCAGGCCAGAGGCCAGGAATCATATTTTTTGCACTACTGTTGGCAATCTGACCTGTATGTTCACATCAGCTCATCTTGGCCCTCAAGAGCTCCAGGACTGCTGGGAACAGCACATATTGGCCCTGCACATGTAGTGGTGTGCACCACAACCTAGTGTCTCAGGTCCTAAGAAACATCAGTATGCATAGGAGCTACTAGAAAATCCATGCATCTTTCTTCTGGAGGGTGACATCAAACAAATCTCTCTATCCCAGGAGAGAGTAGCTCTGTCTTCAGGCACTACCAGCTGTACAACTATCCTTGAAAAGTTCATTCAGAATAAAAGCTGTCTATGCTTGCAGTTACACTACAATACTAGAAAGGATACTTTCTGCCAACATTGACTTTTCTTTATGCAAGAACCATGGATGTCTCAACTATGACCTGTGTGGACCAGGAAGCAGCCCCCCTGTCCCCTATTGCTTCTGCCTCCATGGGACATAGTAAGTCTCACAAGCCTGGAAGGAGATTGGGATAAAAAGCTGTGACAAAGGCAGGGAGATTAAGCAAGCATCTGAGTACTGAGCAGTAGGATATTCAATTCTCTTCCCCTTCAAGCTACCACAATACATCATCCATGCTCAGCTTGGTCCTAAAAAGGATATTTGAGGATGAATTTCTGGAAAAGAAAAATGACAACTCCAAAAGAAAAAAACCTTCAGAAACTGGATTTGGTAAATGTGTACTGTCTCCCAAGAAATACCTAGATCCCTGCCTACTATCTGTACAAGCAGTGGCAGGATGCATCCCTTCTCCCTAATACAAACTCTTAGTTTCACATCATTCAATCTTAAGTATGCATGGGTAGTCCAGGATGACAACTCACTCAAAGAAAACATTTTATATTAAGGAAAGAAAGAGAAATGAGTAAACAGAAATAGGAATGCAGACAGACAGGCGGAAAAACCCACCGTGGAACAGAATTAACATTCATCTCTTAAATTATAACTGAAAGTTCCAAAATCAGGAAAATGGAACAGAAGTACTCTTTTCTACCATTCCTGTAGGGTTTTTTTTTTTGTTTTGTTTTGTTTTGTTTTTGTTTTTTTTGTACCAGGGATCGAACTCAGGACCTCGCACTTGCAAGGCAAGCACTTGTGCCACTGAGCTATTTCCCCAGCCACTACCATTCCTGTGAAGGCCAGCCAGCAGCACTGGCCAGTATTATTTATTATTACTCATCAGTCTCTGCAAGCTGCATTCTCTTCTCCACGACAATTCCTGGCATACTGGTGATTTTTATTTTAAATTCTAGGTGTGATCATCCCCAAATCACTGCCACAACTCAGTCTTTTTCTGGTGCTTATTCTATCTCTTCAAACTCAGCACACATGGAGTGGAGGGCTACGTGTTTCTGTTTGAGGGTTTATACCTTTTAGTGTATGTTTTTGTTGTTTTGCTGAAAGTTGGACTCATCCTGGGTTAAAGAAACTAAGACAAATAGGTCTTTTATGTGATGGAGTTTTGTTTGAGTGGTCAGGAATCACACTGTGCACTGGAGCTGTAGGTATCAAAGGTACTCTAGGGACTTCTTAGACCAGCTATGAGGTACGCAATTGAATCCTCTATTGTCATATGGGAATTTTATTAATGTGGTGGGAAGGGAACAGAGATCATTTTGTAGCCCTATGATTAGATCTAGGTTTCTAGTAAGATCTTTACCCTTGGCAGGGACCTTCACAAGGAAGTGCCTCTGCCCTTTGGGCCTCATAGCAAGTCCAGGAGAGCTGCAGCTGGCTATTCTTCCTCCAGACAGGTCAGGTTCTGGTAGAGCCCTAGAATATTTGATGTTAAGAAAACAAGCCTATGAAGAGCAGAACACTCTCAGCATATTTCAAGACAGCCTGACCTGCAGCCTGGACACAACCTGATGAAATTCTCATTAGCAAATCCTTTCCTTGGCTCTAGTACAATAAAGAAGCAAGGGAGGGGTCAGGAAGTCTGAACCATACCACCTTTAGAAACAACAACACTGGTGTCAGAGAAATGCTGGAAACGCTGCCAGTCAGCTTTCAGTGGAATCTGAGGGAGAAAAGAGACACGAAGACATCCGACTAACCAGAGGCAAAACTTTCCAACAAATCACCATAACGAAAGAGATTATTTCAAATATTTTTAGCTAAGATCAAAAGTCAGACTTAGCTCTTAGGATTTTTAAGTCTGTTCGTGTTTTAGCTCTAAATTGCTTTACACTTGGGCTAAATTAGGAACTTCAGTTTTTTTTGCATGGGTCTGAGGTCAGAATGAAGCTTTCATTCATCTGGACATAGAAGGAGACCCTTTCAGGACCCTTAAAAAATTCCTTGGGATTACCTAAAATAGGCAAAATTTGAGTTTTGAAACATTATATTAAAGCAGATTAATATATATATATATATATATATATATATATATAGCTACTTTCTCTAAGTTCAATGAGATTTATACTAATAGTGTTTAGAAAAGATATGTCTGTATCTTGTACTCTGAACAACTACTATGAAAACAATAATATGGAGTGTATTAATTATTGTAACTGGCTTACAAAACTGTCTTGTTACTTTTTTCTCATTAAAATTAATAATTTTTTAAAAAAAGATAATCTAGAAATCATTTCTGCAACTGTCATTCAAGGAGAGGGAGACCATTTCCAGTCATACCAATTTTAACTGGTATGATTATGAATAACTTTTCCTTATATTTTTAAATGATTCTACTGTTAACTGTAGTTATAGTGGAAGAAAATACTAGAAGGTTAGTGGACTGAAGTAGGAGAGAAAGTGCCTTCCCTCAGAAACACCTTTATACCTTTGAAATTGATTCTATGCTTATAAATCTATTGCCACAGTTAGGTAACAGTTACATATAAAGTGAGTAAAGTTTATGAAGAACATGACAATAGTGTCATTAATACTTCACAAAAAAAACTATTTTTAACACTTCAATTATTTGTCTTCAAAGCCAGAACGAAAGAAGGGGAATACCATACAGAGAAATTGCTAGGAGAAATTGGAGGCTGAAGGAGATCATGTCTCGCCACCTGTGCAGGAGCTACATTTATCAGCTACTTTCTTTCTGGGCTTTCTTCTAAGCTGCAAAGGGCCCAGTACTGTGCCCTGCTAAGATGAAAACTTAAAAGGAATAGCACCTGTCAAAATCACTGCCCTATTTTTTTCAGGTTAAAGCATTCTAAGTAATCTTAACTTAGAGCAGAAATAGAGGTCACTTAGAGCAGAAATAGAGGTCACTGTACTGCTGTGCTTTATGCTGAAATTACATAGTAATTTTCATTGTTTAGTTGACACATACAAATTATAACTATTAACAGAGTAGCAAGATATACTTTAATACATGTATACATTGTGCCATGCCAGACCAGAGCGCACATATTTGTCTCCTCAAACACATACAATATCAAAATTTAGCTCTCCTAACTATAACTTAGTACCTATTTTTAGCCTTTCTTATCTTCCTAAGATTTAATAATTCATCTTTAAATCACAATATGGACAATTATCAAGGCAGAGAAGAAGATAGTGAGGTACAGAATGGCAGTGAACTGTACCCTCTTTGGGACATGGAGTGGGGACACCCAGAAGACAACTTGCCAACAAGAAGGAAAAGGGTGTGTTGTCATTTGGGGCTGTGCAAGGGGAAACAATAAAATGCAAGGCTCTTAAATATAAGATTGGCTTATAATCATCACCCGAAGAGTCATATGCAAAAAGAGTGCAGGGAGGGCTGGCAAGACAGCCCAGCAGACTAAGTGCCTGCTTAGGCAAGCAGCAGAATGTGGTTTGATCAGCAGCACCACATGCCATGCTGGTCTTGATCCCAGGCATGCTGAGCTGGCCACCAAGACTGGGCATGGTGGCATATGCATGTAATCCCAGTGCTGGGGAGGCTGAAAATAGGAGGATCGCTATGAGTTTGAGCTGTGTAATGAGGCTCTATACATAAAAACAAACAAACAAAAAGAGTGCAAGAAATCTGTCCAACACTAAAGACTGAAGAATCCACCTAAGAGCCTGGATTGTAGGGCAATTTCCTGCATGAGTCCAGCTAAAGACCTAAAGCCCATAACAATGCCTCCCTCAAGTCCAGCTAAAGGCCAAGAGCCCATGAAAACATCTTATGTAAGAACAAGAGCTCCCCTGAAAACAACCAGGGCCATCTTCAGCAATGCTGAGGCCCTGAGTTTCTCCAATGAAGAGAACAGCTGAGCTCCTATAAGGAAAGCCAGTATGACAAACTTCTCTAGATGACTGAGCGATGCACCATCTTCCCCTCCAGAGGACCAAATGAGCCATTCCTATTCTCAGTGACATCAAGGCCCTGAGCTTCTTCAATGATGAGAATAGTCAAGTTCATCAGGAAAACCAGCTTGACAAGGTCCTCCAAGAGAACTAATAGAAGCCCGAGGAAAATCAGCAGTTCCAATACCTCCCAACAGCTTCTAAACTTCTTCCTCTCCAGTTCTGTCTCTTATGCTGCTGGCAATAATTCTTAGGTGAGTCTGTATACTTTCCCCATCTATCAGCATTAGCAAGGCTACAGCTTGTTTTGGAAACTCGCCACAGTCTAGCATGGACAAATAACGAGGCCTCTGGATGAGGAGGGTCCTTGTAAACCCAAAGGACACAAACCTAGGCAGAGAAAACCATGACTTGGGGATCATAGAAGGACATGGAAAGTGGGTGCTTACAAGAGTGACTGTAGTCATAGAGAGGATGCCATCGACTAACATTTCCACCCAGTAGAAAAGGTGGGGCAGGACTCAGAACTCATATATAAAAACATGAATATAGAGACAAAAATGCATATATCAGCTGGACTGACTATCTGCTGGTTTCCAATATACTACTGATTCAAAAGCACAGAGGAATTTTTTTTTATTTATTTCCATTTGTTTGGTTTTTTTTTTCTTTTTTATTGGTTCTTTGATATTTAAAATTCATTTTTATTTTTTGCTTTAATTTTTTCTTTTTAAATTTATTGTTTTTCTTTTTTCCTTTTCTGTCACTTTTATTTAATTGCATTAACTTCCTTTAATCTTTAATAAAATACTTTATCTCAGTTTTCTCTCCTCAACTTCTATTTTTCACATTTTTACTCCCACCTTTTCTATACTTACAAGTATACTCATTAAGTTTCATTAATCATTAGATATTTAGGTAGCTATGCTATCATTGCTGAATTATTTTCACTGTCAGTGGAGGTATAATTATTACATTTAATAGATACTTCATTTATGTCAACCTTTGGCTAGTCTTTATGTTTATATTATAACTATAGATCTCACTCTTACGATTCAGAGCATGTCTCAGCTCCTTTTTGCTCATTACTGGGACAAAATACTCAACACTCAAAATTAAAGAAAGAAAAGTTTATTTAGCTCACAGTTTCTGGAGGTTTCAGTCTATACTCGGCTGACTCCCAGGCAGAGTGGTACATGGCAAAGAGCAGCAGTTCATAGCAGCAGAAAACAGCAAAGAGCAAAGGAAAAGGCAGCTGCTGAAGAGCAAAGGGAAAAGCAGTTGCAGCTTCTAGCCAGCCTCTCTCCCCTCATATTATAAACAAGCTACCCTGAGGCTGGGAGTGTAGAACTCACACAGTGTGCATGTCCTCCTCTTGCACAGGCTGAGCATGTTTACAAACTAAGAATCTTGACTCTCTGCTGAGTCACTTAATTAAACTTTTAAACTTCTCAATTTGACACAATGCATTGACTAGTATAGAGCAGTACATTGTTGGTTTTTATGGTATGTTCATATCCAGTTTGTCTGCTGCTGATTTTTTTGCTATTGCCAAGCCGATATAGTTTTGCTACTAACTGGTTTTGTTTGCATTCCAATATGTTGATTCCCTTTGAGTAACTAACAATGCCATGGTCCATACCCAGAGGACTGGGTGCTGAGTCCATTCTACTGTACACTCCCCTCCCACATAGACAGAGGTTTTTATATCTCTGGATAGACAAAGGTCTATAATTAATAATGCTAAATGTGCATTATTGGAAGTAGAAAGCACTAAGTATAGATAGATCCATACTAGCAACAAAACTTTTCTATTACAATCAACCCATAAACCTCAGTACACACACACACACGCACAAAAACCTCATATGAGAAGACAAGGCAACAAAATGGCTCTAAAAACTATCAGCTTCACCAAAGTTGGTAATGCTTCAAGAGGGAGGAAATCAAAAGCCACATGGCTGAATTAATTCATTTTTAATCTTATTAATTTTATGAGAAAGAAATAACAATGGGACAGTTTCAAAACAGGTTAATAGGACAGCTACAATAATTAATACATTGCATATTGTTGTCTTCATAGTAGTTGTTCACCGTAAAAGATGCAGACATGATATCTTTTCTAAACACTATTAGTACAAATTTTTCTTCTCATTGAACTAAGAGAAAGTAGTTGTATATCTAATCCAACAGTCCATAAAATGAGTTATCAGCAGAACTGGCAATATCGGAAGCTGTTGAGTTGTTTTACAGCTCAAAGTATTAGTATGGCTTTAATTTTTATGACTCATAGTTAGACTTTTCTGCTGGATGGTTAAGACCAAGGTAAAGCAATTCCTATATAACTAAAAGGTAACTTTCATATCTGAAGCTGAATTAATGCAAAGGACATAAAAGATCGATAACATGCTCAGGAAGCTCAAAAAATACATAACTAGACAGATAACGGATTTATACAAAATGATCTGTGAGTTTACAGCAGACACTAATAAAAAGCTAGCAGAGCTAAACAAAATGATACAAAATATCAATGACCAGTTTAACAAAACATTGCAACCCATAAAGTAGCACTGAACAGAAATCCAGAAGCTTAAAACTTCAATAGAAAGTATGGACAACAGAAATGACCAGGGTGAGAACAGTATGAGAACGGAAAGACAGGGGTGACGTCTGCCAGCATATACTCAAAAATACCTTAAGAGCAATAGGAGAGTATGAATAATAGTTTCAAGAGCTTCCAGATGCTACAAAGAAGACTAACCTAAGATTAATTGGAATTAGTAAAAAAAAAATCAATTTACATCGCAAATGGCATTAAAAACCTGGTTAGAAGTATAACAGCAAAACATTTTCCAAATGTAGAAAAAGAACTTAACATTTACATGAAAAAAGAATATAGAACACCAAATAGTAATGATTAGGAAAGAACTTCTAAATAACACATCATAGTAAAATCCCAGAAGTCCAGCATAAGAACAGAATCTTAGAAACTACAAGAGAAAAGCAACACATTATTCAAAGGTAAACACATTACAATTATAGCAGTTTTCCCAAAATAAACTTTAAAGGACAGGAAAGTTTGGAGCAGTGTTTCATCCATAAAAGAAAATGACTTCCAACCCAGATTGTAGAACTATCTTTTGTGATTTATCCTGCACAACTGTCTTCCACACCTGATGGAGATCTTTCATTGACAAAGACAAGCTTAAGAAATTTATGGAGGCCCGAGAGATAGTTCCGTGGCACAAGTGCCTGCCTGGCAAGTGCAAGGTTGTGAGTTTGAACCCTGGTCCCGCAAAAAAAAAAAAAGAAAAAAGAAAAAAAGAAAGAAAGAAAGAAAGAAATTTATGACCACTAAGTCAGCAGTTAAAAAAAAAAATCTCAAGGATATGTCAAAAAGAGACAAGGAAGCCAACAATGCCAAAACATCTAATAGAATGAATACACTAGGAAGGGTGAACAGCTACAGAAGACCAACGGTGGGCATTAGCACTGGAGAAGTAATGCAATAGTAGAATATAACAGCAACTTTCATTAACAACCGTGAAAATGAATGATCTCAGTTCCCAATTAAATACACAGATTGGCAGAATAGGTCAGCAAACAAGGTACAACTGTATACTTTATATGAGAAATATATTTAATCCAAGAGGAAATTCATAGACTAAACATCAAACATTAGAAAACAATGTCTCATTCCAAACAAACCTGAAAAGAAGCAGGAAGACTGTCTTATTTTCATACAAAGTGGACTTCAAGATAAAAATGATCAGAAGAGGGGTTCAATCTCCAGTGCTGACCCCAACCCCAGGGCACACTGAGATGGCAATTGGGACTGGGCATAGTGATCTGCACCTAAAATCCCAGCACTTGGGAGGCTGAAAACAGAAGAATCACTACAAGTTCAATCTGTACAGTGAGACCCTGTAGACCCTGTACTACCTAAATACATTTTTTAAAAAGTATTAGAAGAGACAAAGAAAAGCACTACATCTTGTAGATATTCCTTGGTCTCTCAGTGTACCCTGAGGAGAAATGACATTAGGAATGAGGAAAACATAGACAAGAAGATAAGAAGTGTGTTTAGGTGTTGGTAGGTTTGCCTGATTAGCAAAGGACCCCAGAACGACAGTAGAGGCATTTATTTATATCTTGACAAACTTACAGGACACAAGGTTGCTTAGTGACTAATAGCCCACAATGTCCAGGCAGGATGCTTCCCGAAGAACTGAGGTAGCATGATTGCTTTAGTTGATGCAGGCTCATCCTGCCTTCCACATATGATCAATTTCCAGATTGAGTAGCTCCCAATAATATATCATTTAAGGGAAAAATTGCACAGGAAGAAACAACAATTATGAATATGCAGTGGTACCTTGGTTTAGAAACACTTTTGTTTGCTGACAGTTTGGTTCACAAACAGAAGCACTGGACAAAATTTTGTCTTTGTCTGCTAACTCTGCATCAGATGACAAGCGCAACCTCAGCCATCTTTCCCATACAAATACAAATGTGGTCATCTTGTCCAAAATCATAGAGCAAAATAATTCGCTAACCAAGGAACCACTGTACATGCCCTGGACACTGGCACACTCAGTTTAACAAAATAGCATTCCTAGGAAAAAAAAAAAATCACACATTGCCTTGGTTACATGCTTGTTACTAGAACAAAGTACCTAACGCCTTACAAGTTAGGGGAAAGATTTTGGTTTTTTTTTTTTTTTTTTTCAGACCATAGTTTGTAGTTACTTCAGTCCATGGTCAGCTGAGTTCAAGGTGGGGTAGCAATGTAGAGGGGCATAGCAAGGGAAAATAGTCTATGGTGTGACAGGCAGGAAGGAACAAGAGAAGTCATTGAGCCCTCTCTCAGTCTACAAGCCTAATGGTCATGCCATTCATAGGCAGGGCAAGGAGTCTTCTGTCTCCAGGAAATCCACTCAGCCACTCCCAGAACTGTGCTACTCCCATCAGTGAACTGATGCAGTTGTCATATGCCCATA
The DNA here is from genome assembly GCA_004027025.1 of Myocastor coypus. Classification (NCBI taxonomy): domain Eukaryota; kingdom Metazoa; phylum Chordata; class Mammalia; order Rodentia; family Myocastoridae; genus Myocastor; species Myocastor coypus. The sequence goes on along the minus strand of PVJA010001606.1, from coordinate 21,943 downwards.
ATAGCTGCACATCCAGCGCTCCCTAAAAATCCTGACTTATGAGGACATGAGGCTTTGAGGGCACATCTAGATACAAGCATAACAGCTACGGAATTTGTATTTTTGACATATTAGAAGTGATCTAAAAGTGCCTTGGGGAGGTTTCCTTTGGCTCAGAGAGTCAGTGGATTTAGTCTAGTGTCAGCCACTCTATGCAGAAGTACTGTGGTGGAAGAGTCTGCCGTGGAGAAGATTGTTCATGCCACACCAGCAGGAAACAGAGGAGAGAGGAGCTGGGAAGGAAGTGCACCCTCCCAGGTCGCATCCTATCCCAGTGAACGAACTGGGTAAAGCACCTCAGTAATCCAGTCGCCCTCCAAAGCCTCAGCTGAAAGTGCACAAGAGCCTTGGAGTACACACTGAAGATCCAAAACACACCAGTCAGGAGACTTGTCTTTGATCAAAGGAGAATGCCACTCATTGGTGCCTCACCTTGAGGTGATGGCTTAGTAATGTTGTTGTGATCTTCTGTGCATAATTACTTTTAAATACCCACCTACGGGGCATGAACAAAATGTTGATGCAGTTCTCAAATCACACATAGCCTTCACTATATTTGTTCCACTGTCAATGTTAATCCATGTTAATTTCTTCTCTCGTTTTCTATGCAACAGCTATTTCTTTGACCAGATTCACTATGCTGTGGGCTGCAAGAGAGCTAACATCTTTCAGCAAGCTAGTTAAGAGCAGAGTTGAATTTACCATTATTCCACCAAGCTGTCAAACTTTTAAAAAGACACCTGCAACCCCAAATTTTTGATGTATGATTTACAAAAGTAGAACATTTAATGATGTTACTGCCTTCTGTGTGCAAAGCAGACTATAACTCAGGAAGAGATTTCCAGCGTGTGTTTTCTAGAAAGAGCTTTTATGTAAGATTCATATATGTACCTCAAAAGCCCTTCATCTTTAATTATTAAAAATAACAGATGAGTTATAACAAATGCCTTAACAGTTTTTAAGCATTTGGTCATCAGACTTAATGATAATTATCTTCTGGAAAGATTCTAACAGCCTGTGTTTTTATACAAGTTAGTAAACAAAATGTGGGATAGGTGCTTCATTTTCTCTAATATTTTAGTGGTCTAAGATTCTTTATTATGTCTTCATTGAAGATGATTTCTCACAAATGCTGCTGAGCATGATTACAAAATCTTTCATTCCTGTGATATTTTGAGCAAAATTAACATTGTGCTTAATCGATCCTTGTGAGATATGAAAAAGTCCCAAATAAAACACTCATGACCAAAATGGAATGGAGTAAAGCTTAAATAGTTGTTTTAAATTATTTTGTTTAGTGTTATAAATTTGTTTAGATAATTTATAAAAATTGGAAAAATTATACAACATAATCATCTTTATCATCATCATTGCTACTACTTCTACTCTTTACTACTAGTAGTAAAGCTTTTTTATTGTTGTCTTTTTGAGACAGGGTCTTGCTATGCAGTCCAAGCTGGCCTTGAGCTCATTTTGTAGCCTAGACCAGTCCTGAACAGGCAGTGATCCTTTCTAAGTACCCCTCAGTCTCTGTGTGCTGTGATTACAGTCATAAACCATCACACCCAACAGTGAAACATTTTATAAACATTTGTTAGCACAAAATTATGTCTAAAATTATGTGGATAGGATATTATCTCTTGTCAGTTGCATGACACACTATGTACTCCTGTATGTCAAATGGAGTATCTACTTAGTGTTTGATACTTAGTGTTTGGTTTTACATAAAATTAACAGGTTTAGCCACCTTAATTAAATATTGCAATAGTTTACTCACATTGCAATATATGTACTTTTATTCTTTAACAAACTAATGGAATCTCAGCATGTATGAAAATTTCTCTTTTGAAAACTTCTTTGCAATATCTGGTAATAATTTTCACATATTAATAAATCTAAAATGTATAAATTCTTAAATTACTGTTTTCTTTGCCAAGCCTGATGGCAACATTTGTGAATATATTTTTGATCACAAAAAGTTCAGAGATGTTTAAGAATGCTGCTAAAAGCCTGTTGTCTGCCTACAGTAAAGAGTAATAGATCTATATCATGTTTCACAGGATGAGCTCTGCTGCAGTTACACATTTGCACTTGTGTGTTATTTTACTCTATTCCCACCCCTGTCTGGTATGTAAGCTTCACAAATGCAAGAAATTTTTTATTCATCACTATATCTTGCATAACCTAAAAGACAAAATTGTTGTTGAATGATCAATAAAAATTATGCAGCTGCTATAAAGAATAAAACCCATTTACTCATATTAACCTACAGAAATATCTAAAGCACATGTATAGACCTCATGCTTTATAAAGGCACCTACTTTACCCAACATACTATCTTGAGGGACTGGCTCCAAGTTTGGCAAATAGGACTTAGATGGACGCTGAATTAATTAATTAATTAATTAATTAATAGAATAGTTTCCTTAAGGTTACATTCCCTGTCTCTAGTCTCTCAATCTTCCAAATTATCCTTACCCATTAATTTATTCTTCTATATTCTAATATTTGTATAGCCAATATCGTGATTTTTCTGACATGCAATTCAGATATCTTCCTGCCCAGTAGTTTCTAATGCCTCACCACAATCTCCATGATAAGTTCCAATTTGCATAAAAGAGCATTCCAAATTTTCCCCATTTGACTCCAGCAAATATACACAGATGTATCTCCTACTGCAGTTGCTCCCTGACCTCCCTTAAACGTCCTATGCCTTAAATATTATTAAGACCAATTGCTAATAATTCTTCAACCTACCACCATCATTTCCTTCATGGTTTTTTTTTTTTTTTTTTTTTTTTGCGGGACCAGGGTTTGAACTCACAACTTTGCACTTGCCAAGCAGGCACTTGTGCTGCAGAGCTATCTCCCCAGCCCCACCGTCATGGTTTTTAACAAGAAACTTTCTGCTACTCTTATCATTTTTACTATTTATTTAATTTGTCTTTTTTTCTCCAGATGCTTTTAAAGTTTTGTCTTTGTCATTGGTTTTCAGCAGTTTGATTAGTGTGTGCCTTGACATAACTTTCTTTGCATTTCTGGTGCTTATATTTTATAAATAATTTTTACTAAGTATAGAGATATTTCAACAATTAGTTCTTCAAGTATGTCTTTTGTCTTATTTAATCTAACACTTTTGCTCCCTTGGAGTGCCAGTTGCACGTATATGATTGCACTGAAGTTCTTTATTATTCTTTGATGCTTTTTCATGTAAAATAACTTTCTTGTCTCTCTAGTTTCATTTTGAAGCATCTCAGTTGCTGTACATTCAGCCAATCTTTTTCTCTCCTGTATAAATGCCATTGGTGGCATAAATTATATTTTATGTCGAGTTATACAGTTTTTATCTCCAGAAATTCAATATAGTCCTTTAAATTTCTCTGACCTTTTGAACATATGGAATACAGTTAAATAATTATTTGAATTTATTTCTTTTCTCATTTTAACATTTGTGTCAGCTCCAGTTGGTTTTGATTGTTTTCAACTTTATGTACCATGTTCTCCTGCTTCTTTATATGACAGCAACCTTTGTGTTACTGATAGGCATTAAGAGTTTTGATGTGCTGGGTGCTCCTGTACATATTTGGGACCTGTGTTCAAGTAAAGTGTGTAGTTTCATTACCCGGGAAGAGCTTAGTCTTATTAGATGTAGTCAGGGCTTACAAAGGAATAATACAATACAGGGTACACAATTTATAGAATCATTTTACAGTGGTCACCCACTATACAATGTACAAAGAGAGAGCAGGAAATCTGTCCACACACTAAAGGTCAAAGGAATACAGGTAAGGGCCTGGATTCCATGGCAATTTCATGCATGAGTTCAGCTGAAGATCTAGAGCTCATACAACATCCCCCATGATTCCAACTGGGAGTCTAGAACCCACAACGTCTTACATAAGACTGTTTCACAGGTCTATGCTAGGAAGGCCCAAAGGTCAGTGGTGGAAGCTAGAAAGTCTATCACAGGGGGATGAAGGATCTGTGTTAGCAGGCTGAGGGTTCTGCATTGGAGCCAGGAAACAACACTCAAAGAAAAGACCAGTGCTTCCCCAAAATGTATCATAGCCATTCTCAGCCACAGCAAGATGATGAGCTCCTCTCGTGATAACAGCTGAATCCATTTTAGGAAAGCCAGTGCCACAAGCTTTTCTAAGCGATTGAAAACTAAATCATTTTCTCCCCCAAAGTTGAGAAGAGATACTCAAAGTAACACCCAAAGCTCCACCAGAGTGAACCATAGCCATTCCAGCATGGCAAGCTCCTCAGAAGAACCAACAAACTTCCCAGGAGAACCCACAGCAATCTACAGCTCCCTACATTCCCTCTTCTTCTCAGTTCTGCCTCTTATGCTGCCAGCAACAATCCTCAGGATGCTACAAGTTGACCACTAATTGTCAATCCAGCACATTAGGTATTGCCTTTATTATTTTGAGAACCTCATGGGACTCCAGTCTGGGTTAAATTATTTTCCACTAATGGAGAAACACCTTCCTATTTGCTCCATTGTGCCATAAATTATGAATTTTTCAGTTTGATTTGTGGGAATGAACATTCCTAAACATGTGAGAGTTCCTGGTTCTTTTTTAAAAAATCCTTTTGAAATGCTTCTCCTCATTTTTGAGTAGTTTATTCACACAAACGCCCAGATCAGTAATGTGTCAGCTATGTCAAGACAAGCCTCTGCAAATGTCTCCCTGTGTGTATCTCCTTCTCATTGATCTTGCAAACTCTACCCTGGTCTCCCCAAATTCTCAGTTCATCTATTGATCTTCCAAACCCTGCCTTGATACTTTCATAACATTTTAACACTGATCCTTATGCATTTTGTCCTTATTGCCCTCGTATTTTGGATTGAAGGTAGGTATCTCACTACACTAGTCGCAAGATCAATAGTCAAAGTAAATGTCCAGCTGCATGTCCCAACTTCCTTAGAGCACCATCATGAGAACCAGATAAGAAAAATTGTCTTCTTTTAGCAGTAGGTCCTCTGCTTACATAAGAGACAACAGAACAAGATTCAGTCTTGTGCATAAGAGAAAGAGGCAGTTACATCTCTTTTTGCTTCTGAGGAATTCTCTATGCCTAAACCTTACTCTATCCTTTTGGAATGTAAATAAATCTCTCCAGAGAACAGATAATCCCGCTGACTCCAGTTTTACAACTTAGAGATGTCTCCAAGTCCCAGGCTCCATCCCCTCTCATGATATAAACATATCTCTGGGCTTAGGTAAATCTCCCTGGAGTTCCCACTATCTATATAGTTGTAAGTTAACTTTCAAGATTTGTTCTCAGGTCAGATTCCAAATTTCAGTAAAATTTTTTCAGGAAGCCCTGACAGTGAAGAAATTAAAAAAAAAAAATTTTCTTTTCAATCACGCAATGCAAGTATAGGCTATGCACAGTGTTCCCGCCCTCCATGAACATTCGGGCACCTGTGGTAGGCATAGCTGGCTTCTTCTGGGGGAGCATCCTCTCTTCCGCTGCCCAGAGCACCTCTCGTTAGCTCAGATCTTTTTCCCTTGGGTACTTGGACCCTAAGAATGGTTTATCTGGGGCCCGGCAGGATGGCTCATTGGTCTAAAGCGCCTGCTTGGGAAAGCTTGGGCAGCTTCAGGGACCTTGTTTCGATCCCCGGCACCACATGCTGTGCCAGCCCTGCCCTCAAGGTGGGCTGCGCCGACCATGAAAATGAGTGAATAAACAAACAAAGTTTCCGAAACAAGAAAAAATAAATAAATAAATAAAAATAAGAATGGTTTATCTTCTGCATCCTCCAGGGTTTGAGGGCTATGTTGTTCTTCTCCCTTTTTATATATAATTTTATTATTTTTAATAAGAAATAATAATGAGACAGTTTCAAAACACATTGTCTTGTACTTCTCAACAGTTCAACCAAGGTGCACAACTGATACATGGCTGATGCATGGGCTGCTGGACTTCTTTTTGTTTAATATTCATTATTTTTTTTATTTTATGTATTTGGTACAAGGTCTCCTATCCAGCTCAGACTTGTAGTAATCCTCCTGTTTTAGCCTCCCCAGAGCTGGGATTACAGGCATTTGCCACTTTGGCCAGTCTCAGTGGCTGGCTCAGCAGACTTTGGGTGTAGCCAACACAGGATGCAGTACCAGGGATCGAACCCAGGTCCTTGTGCTTGCTAGGCTGGAACTTAGACGGCTGACTTGTCTCTTGGCCCCCTGGATGTTGCACTCCTAGAGGAAATTTCTTCATCCTGAAAGAAAAATCCTTTCTCCTCCTCTTCTAAACATGTGAAAATTAAATACTTTGCACATTGCCCCACCTTACTCACAATTTGAGAATGAAGCCAATACTGGAAAGATGGAAAGAACTTGGAACTTTAATGGCTCACTCAGCTGCAGGACCTGGGTGCTCCATTCTGTGCAATGGTAACTTTCCTAATTGTTAAAACAACTTCAGGAGCCATTGCAGTACACTGAACTCCACAGAGACAGCACTGGGACAAGTGAAAGCTGGATGAGCACTGGGTGACTGTACCTCGCTGAGACAAGTAAACATGGGCAAAGGAGATCCTAAGAAGCTGAGAGGCAAGATGTTGTCATATGCATTCCTTGGAAAAACTTGCCAAGAGGAGCACAAGAAGCAGCACCCAGATGCTCCAGTTAACTTCTAAGAAGTGCTCAGAGAGGTGGAAGAAGATGTCTGCTAAAGAAAAAGGAAAATTTGAAGACATGGCGAAAGTGGACAAGGCTTGTTATGAAAGAGAAATGAAAACTTACATTCCTCCTAAAGGAGAAACAGAAAAGAACTTCAAGGATTTCAGTGCACCCAAGGGGCCTCCTTCAGCCTTTTGTTCTGTTCTGAGTATCGCCCAAAAATCAAAGGGGAATATCCTGGCCTCTCCATTGGTGATGTTGAAAAGAAACTTGGAGAAATGTGGAATAATACCGCAGCAGATGACAAGCAGCCATACAAGAGGAAAGCTGCTAAGCTGAAGGAAAGTATAAAAAGGACCTCGCTGCCTACTGTGCTAAAGCAAAACCTGAAACAGCAAAAAAGGGAGTTGTCAAGGCTGAAAAAGCAAGAAAGGAAGAGAAGGAGGAGGAGGAACAGGAGAATGAAGAAGAGGATGATGATGAATAAATTCTAGCACAGTTTTTTTCTTGCCTATAAAGCATTTAACCCCCCACCTCCTGTACACAACTTACTCCTTTGGATGAAAAAAGAAATTGAAATTTAAGGTTGTGTAAGATTTGTTTTTAAACTGTACAGTGTCTTTTTTATACATATAGTTAGCACACTATCAAATGTGTCTTTAGATAGCCCTGTCCTGGTGGTATTTTCAATAGCCACTAACCTTATCTGGTACAGTATAGGGATTGTAAATTGGCATGGAAATTTAAAGCAGGTTTTTGTTGGTGCACAGCACAGATTATATATGGGGACGGTAGCTTTTCATATTCAGTTGTCTCTGACGCAGATTATACGAAATAATTGTTGTTCTGTTTACTGAATACCACTCTGTAATTTCAAAAAGTTGCAACTGTTTTGTTGACATTCCAAATGCTTCTAAGTAAATATGATTTTCTTTAATTAGGAAAAGCAAACAAACAAACTTCAGCTGCAGTTTTAGCCAAAACGTCACAGCTGATAAACTGTGTTAAGCCAAACTCCTGATCAGCTTGGGCCTGTTTCCTTTCCAGCTGTAGCTGGATGCACAGCTGTCTTCCCTCTAGACACCACACCACTGAGGAGCCAGGAGGGTGCCAGGGCAGCTTGCTGGGCCTGATACAGAACACGTGAGAAGTTGTCCTCAACGAGTGACTTTCCTCTCCCCAGTAGGGAACCTTCTATTGTCCCTTTTGGTGTCAGCTAATATTCATTAGGAAGCTAACTATGTGCCACCCCTCTGTATTAGCTCACGTGACCATCTCAGTGACCCTAGGAAATAGTTACTATTATAGCTTTACATTCACTTTTCAGTGGGAAAATTGAAGCTAGCGCCATTTCCGTAACTTCTCCACACTTACATGACTAGGAGGTCCTAGCCGCACCAGAAGCAGAGCTCATACCTCTTAACCACAATTTTGTAAAGATCTTATTTTACTACTTTATCTCTCCACAAACATCTAGCACAAGATTTTTGGTCCATGCATATATTAAAGGTGATTCAAAACAAACTGAGCTGAATTTAACTCAATTCAATAATAAAACTGGAAAGAAGGGTTGTTGCTTATGTTTAAATACTTGCCAAGGATTCTCACACAGTTAACTATAATTTCTCCATAAAGAAATAAACTGATACTTCAGAAACATAACCTATTAGTTCTGAGTAGAGATTCTTAGAGCTCTGCTGAAATTGATTCACAAAATTCTTCATATAACTTATATCTTGCTCATTTGGCCCAGTTCATTTTCTACTTTGCTACTGAACTCATAAGTATTTCATCAACTATCACAAAATTACACATTTGTTTCCTTTTTCAAAGCCAAGTATGGTGTCTGGAAACCCAATAAATATTAGTTAGTGAACAGGATGAAAATTAACTTGATATATTCTCTCACTTAATTGCTTTTGAAGACCCTTGGCATCATTTAGTGATTGGGTTATAAGTTTTGGAGAGACTCATCAAATCCATACCATGTTAATAATCACTAGGAAGTAATGCTATCTTCCTGTGTCCAAAAAGCTTTGCAGTCAATAACTACGCATTCAAAGAGATGAGGCAGATTTTCAGTTTTCTCTGGTAATCCTGAACATGAAGCCATTTCTGTGACTGACATTGGAGGCACCAGAAGAGCATTCTGTCTGGAGTCACTGTTCCGGGCCCCTCCTCTGTCAACTGGAATAATAAAACAGAGATATTAAAACAAAGTTTGCAAATGTCAGAATGAGAAGAGATTCCTCTGCTAGCTAGAGAACAACAACAATGACAACCAACAACATAAAAACATATCTGCTTGTGGCACCAATATTAGGACACATCCTTCAAGAGAGAAGCCCTGGGAGAGTATTAAATAAATTTATGTGTAAATGAATCTACATATGCATTTATGCAAGCTAAATGCTTCTGGATTTTGTTGGTTTTCTGACTAGACCCTTGGCCGAGTCTCTCTGGTCCTTTCCAACTTCCAGTGCAGATGTGAGCAGGTGTGGGTGCTAGCCAGCCAGGGGATCCCCTATGTGCACAGCTTGTATCCCACATGACGCTCAGATCTTTAAGAAGCCAGGTCTTCCAGGCCATGCAGTGACACCATGGCAATGCATTTGGAATTGTCTGTGCCCTTGCTAGTCACTGGGGTGAGATTCCTGACAGTCGTGGCCACTAAGCAGCCCCCTGCCTTGTGCAGCTTTTCCTCTGCATCTTCAACATATGAGGCACTAATTTCCACAGATACTCAGTCCTGGGTTTCTAGCACTCCTTCAAATGTTAAAGCTTCATACTACTTTCTTAACAGATGTTAATGTGCTTTACAATGAAGGTCTTCAGTAACCTTCTGATCTTCAGTAACAGTTCTCCTTTCCACTTCCTCTTCTTCCCACCCTCCGGTACCAGGGATTGAACTCAGGACCCTGCATTTGCCAGCCAAGTGCTTATACTACTGAGCTATCTCCCAGGCCCCTCCACTGCCTCTTCTTTCTGATTTTCCTTTTTTTCCCACAAAATATCTCCTTTCCCAAAGCTGTGACCTCTAAGGCATTATGAATCATAGCTTTGTCGTCTCATATGCAGGCAAACAAGACTACCACAGAGAGCAGGAGACTCAGAGGAAGCAAATCTCAAGTGCTCCTAATGTTTGCCTTGTAACTCAGAGAAGGTACAGCTCTGCCTCCTCCAGGTCAGTGATGAGCAGAAAAAAAAAGTTGAAGGACAGTGTATCTTTGGGCTCATCAAGGAGACTAGACCAGAGTTTTTCCAAAGATGACTGTTGTGGCTTTCTTAAGTCAATTAATTGACAATAGCAAATCAGAAGTCGGGTTCAAATAAAGAAATATAGAAGAATAATATTAGAAGTATGCCCTTAATTTAAGCAGATAAACTGTTGATCTTAAATAGAACTACTTGCTTTGATATGCAGACTAGCCCAAAGCTATCTTCTACTTTTCTATCCCTGAGCATGAGTTTGCAGATGGTAGAGCAACTTTCAGATGACATGAGGAATGAACATTCCTTCCCATTCCCAAAACTCAATGGAAAAAGAGTCAAAAGTCTTGAATTCCATTTTGTAGCAACATCAAACCAGATAAGTTATCAAATAGCTTTTCTGAGCCACATCTCATTTGCATAATGACTACCTTTATTCATGAGCTTGGCATGCACAGCCCTTTGTAAGTTCTAGAAGGTTGCACAAATGAAAGGACCTATTGGTGTGGTGATCCAGGCACATTTCCCAAGCACTCATACCCAGAATTTGGAGTCATAGATAGATGAAGGAACAGGACATTTTCCCCATACATGAGATGAGTATTGGCAGCCTAGAAAGATGGTGAGAAAGTTTTAAAAGGACTGAGCTACGCCTGGCCATTTCTTTGGAAAATAAAAGCCCTGGCAAGGTTCAAGGCCTACATCTCCTAAGCCAAAGAATAATGTTAACAATGGAAATAGGTTTACTCAATAGTTGCAACAGTTTCTAACATTTAAGAAATTTTTATGTGGGTGTGTAAACTGGTATAATCATGTAGAGATCAGTGAAGAGAGTCCTCAAAATGTGAGGATTGGAGGTACCATTCAACCCAACTATGCTCTCCTGGATTTTTTTCCAGAAGAACTGAAAACATCATACAATATACAGCAATTTATGTGTACTCATGTTTATAACAGTATAATTCATCTTGGAAACAACCCAAATGACCATCAACTGAGGAATCGATAAAAAATATGTAATATTTTCATATAATAGAGTATTAGCTATAAAATAAGACATACTCAAGGTTTTTATTAGTATACGAATACAACTAGAGACTATACTCATAAGTGAAATAAATCAGGCCCATATGTATACACATCATATTGTCTCCCTAGCATAAGAACCCGAAGGAGTAAATAGGATCTAAATGGTATAATGGGTACTATAAAAGAAAAAGAAACTTTTTAAAGGAAAGGAACAACTGGGATGGTGGAAAGGAGGTAAGAGAAAGGAAGAAAGGAAGGAAGGAAGGAAGGAAGGAAGGAAGGAAGGAAAGAAGGAAGGAAGGAAGGAAGGAAGGGAAAAAGAAATATATATGTACATACACAGGATAGCTTGAATAATTGTACTGCTGTTTTCTGCTGGTCTATTGAAACGAGCAATTAAAGCTTAAATTTATCTCTCCTTTTTAATTTCTTATAACTTTTTACCCAATTTTACAGACTTATATCTGATAGACTGAACTAATTTGAAGACAACAATATGCACTATAACAACTATTGTTGAATTCTTACCATTTTTGAAATTTTCTATTGTATTTTTTTTTTTACTATTTTTTGTATTCTAAAATAAATAGGGCCAGGGAGATAGCTCAAAAGAGTAACTGTTTGCCTGGTAAGTGTAAGATCCTCAGTTCAACCCCCAGTGCTGCAAAAAAACAAAACAAACGAACAAACAAACAAACAAAAAAAACAGATGAATCAAGTAATAAGTTTAAAATTTTTATTTAAAAAAAGCTTTAAAATGTGATATCCCACATATTATGATTCTCTTGTCTATCTAACTGAATCATTCCTCTGTGGAGCAGTTGTTGCTATTATGATAAATCTCATTATCAAATCTAAGAAAAGGGCCAAAGGTCATATAGGGCTATAACAGAGTTTTGAACTCATAGTCCTAGCCACTCCTTTGCTCCGCCTTCTTTTAATGTTAAAAAAAACTTGATAAAATTAATCTTTCCAGAGAGTTTTGAAACTCCTCATATCCTCCCCAGGATTTCTTGGGGATAGAGAGAGGCAAGACACTTCTACACTGTTACTGTCCACACTGTCTCTAGCTCTAATCTTCTGCTTATTGAAGAAAGACAGAGATTGAAAGAGAACAGGGATTGAAAAGGTGAAAACAGACTTTATCAAGGAGAAATGTCAACAGGGGAAGAGAACTTAGTGGCGAATCCTGAAAGCAGCATGTGCAGTGACAGCGGAGAGTTAGAGAGCAAGCTGGGGTCAACAGAGGGAAGATGCCTAGAAGGAAATGCTTAGGGCAGAGGGGATTTGGTTCAAGTTGTCTGACGGGATTGGGCGAGAAGCAGAAAATGTGGTCAGATATCAGAATAGAAGTTCTGGCTAATCCAACTTGGGAGGATTCTTGATAAAGCTGACTCCTGAAGGAAACATCTCAAGCCTAGGGCCTTCTCAAAAACAGCACTAAGGAGCTACCCAGAATTCATCGAAGACACGTCTTCATGGTTTTCTTGATTTTCCTGTTTGGAACTCTGTCAACCCAGAAGTAGTCTCAGCCTACCCACAATTCCCACCTAAAGAATTTTTTAATGTTTCCAGAAATAGTTTATATTCCAAAAGTGGATAGAACTTGAAATTTACACTATCCTGTTTCCCAAAGACCCCTGGTAGTTTCTACAGTTCAAGCACTGGCCTCAGCCATGCTGCTATCCATCTCCTTCTGGTCCTTTCCACCCCTCCAGTCTATGCACTGTCCTCCTCAAACTCTCTCACAATTATGCTGTTTATTGATTTGCTGATACATCATATTCAAGTCACCACACTGGTGATTTACCACATCAAAATCTTCCCAAAGATAGTTCCTACCCAGTGTAAAATTTCAGTACAAACTCTTCAAATGAGGACATTTTTGCCTTGATACATTTTCATTTTTGCCTCCCTCCAGGGAGGCAAAAAGAGGAAACAATAATAGAAAACACCAGTAATTCTTTTTTACTCCAGTGATTTTTTATATCGTGAGCTCTTGTACTTTTAAGCCAGTGAAAAGTAATTAATATTGCAAATCATATACTCCAAGTTCTGTGATTATTATTATCTCATTTCCAAAATTCGTCTTAACCTACAGTAAATTCATTACAACAGGAAATGAACTCTGTCTACACTTTTCTTCTCCTTTCTAATATCTTGTAACTTTTTTTAGCCAACTTTGCATGCCTATTTCAGATAATTTAAGTAATTTGAAGACAACATTGTGCAACATAGCAACCATTGTTGAATTTCCCAAGAACTAAAAATTAAAATAACCTACTTTTAGAAGAAGAAATAACCTGGTGACTGGAAAATGTGTAATTAAAAAAAAAAACTTCCTCCTAGAATAATACTCAGCAGGGGAATCGCTGAGTCAAATGGAACCTTTAATCCTAGTTGTTTTGTTTTTCTTTTTTTTTTTTAGCAATCTCAACATTGATATCTGTATTAGTTGTATCAGTCTACACCCCCATCAATAGGGGAAAGGTGTTGCTTTTTCTCCACAGCCTCTCCAGTCTCTGCTAATGGTTGATTTATTAATAATAGTCATTCTTTCTGGGGTGAGGTGGAATCTCAGTGTTGTTTGAGTTTGCATTAAACTACCTAGTCTTCTTCCTCTTAACTGACCAGTGATGTAGAACATTTTTTCGTATGTTTATTTGCTGTTGATATTTCTTCTTCATCTGAGAAGTTCATATTCATCTTAGATGTCCATTCTGGATTGGATCTTTAAATTTAGAAGGTCTGATTGTTTCAAGTTCTTATGTGTTCTCAATAGTAATTCTTTGTGTGGAGAACAGTTGGCCAACATTTTTTATTACGTTGTGAAGTGTCTCTTCACTCTGTTGGTGGTGTCTCCTGCTGTGCAAAAGCTTTTTAATAAGCTGAAATACCAATTGTTGATTCTTTGGGGGGGTGGGCAAACTCTGTATTGTCTCCCTACTGTGAGAAGCTGGTAGAGTAAATAATATCTAAAATGTACAATAGATATATTTAAATGGAAAACACTTAAAAAGGAAACTTGAATGAAGGAATGGAGAAAAAAGAAAAGTGCTCTCAGCTGGGCGTGGTGGTGCATGCCTGTAATTCCAGTACTTGGGAGGCTGAGGCAGGAGGATCAGTGTGAGTTCGAGACCAACCTGGGCTACAAAAGTGAGCTCAAGGCCAGCCTGAACTACATAGCGAGACCCTATCTCAAAAAGAAAAAAAAAAGAAAGAAAAGTGCTCTCTCTATCTATCTATATCTAAATATATCTATCTATCTATCTATATCTATATATATATACATATATATATACATATATATATGACTCAGTTATTCTCCTGTTTTCATCCTCCAAGTGCTGGGATTACAGGCAAGTATCACCATGCCCAGTCTCAATCATTATCTCAGTGCACCCCAGGGGCAAGAAGTCTGGCATGGCAGGCCAAGGATCAAACCCCATCCACTGTACTCTGCCTAAGAAGGTATTTTAATCTACTGAACTGTTTAGCTGCCCCAAGTATGAAGTCCTAAATTTGATTCCCAGTACCAATAAGAAAAAGAAGGAAGAGAGAGAGAGAGAGAGAGAGAGAGAGAGAGAGAGAGAGAGAGAGAGAGAGAAATTTGGCAGGCTTTGGGTTGTACCCACTTTCTTCACAATTTCTACACAATCAGTTACTTGCTCCACTTGTACCTAGTTTTTACCAACTTCACTGAATTATAATATAATGAAGAACTTTTTTTGTCTTTTTGAGACAGGGTCTCACTTTGCAGTTCAGGCTAACCTTGAGATCACTTTTGTAACCCAGGCTGGTCTCAAACTTGCACCAGTCCTCCTGCCTCAGCCTCCCAAGTGCTGGAACTACAAGCATGTGCCACGACAGCCCAGCTCTAATGAAGAACTTTTTTATGTATTTCACACAGGGTCTCACTGCAGCTCAAATTCCTAGTATTCCTCCTGTTTTCAGCCTCTTTACAGGCATTCACCACCATGCCCAGTTTCAGGGGCTGGCTCAGCATGCCCATGGGCAGGGCTAACATGGAATGTGATGCTGGGGATCAAACCCCAGTCCCTGTGCTTGCCAAGATGCTCAGTCCACTGAGCTATCTCACGTGCCCTGAAGAACTTTTGATAAAATAATTCTGTCACCTCCTTTATTTGTTCACTGCTGCAAATTCTTACTTACCCATCCATGCATCCATCCATGCATCTATTCATGCATCCATTCATGCATCTATCCTTCCATTGTCATAATTTTTGAAGAAATTCTTAGAGGCACCATTTCAGCAATGTCAGTAAAACACATAGTTCCTGCCTTCAAGTTCATGTGGGAATCATGTTTTATGAACATTTTTAATAGAACGACAGTTCATTCATTGAGCCCATGTTTGGGGAATCACCAACTATTCTAGGCATCTACATTTTGTTCTTCTATGAAGTCTTTATAACATTGCCATCTGGGGGCATTGTTTGCTTCAGTTTACAAAGATTATAACTGGTAGTCAGAGATGTTAAGGAATTTACCTGTGGTCACCAGCTAATGGTTGGTTGAGGACGGAGTCCAACTCTGAACCAAAGTCTGTTTGATTCCAAATGCTTATGGACATAAATACATCACCAAACATACAGTGACATGCAATGTCCTGGCCCTGACACTGTCTTCCTGAGTGACTGCGGTGGAGCAATGACACTGGGACCCATTTCCCCACCACTACTCACCCTTTCAAGGGTAGACAGGAGGTTCTTCAAGGTCAGGCTCCATGCCTGACTTCTTGTAGTCTCCTGAAGAGTAACACAGTCTTGTGGAGATGATGTTCTATTACCGTCCGTATGAAGAAAAATATTACAGTGTGATAAGAGAAGAAAGGAAGAAAGGAGGGAGAGAGAAAATAAATTTTTGTTATTAAATCAATCATAGGATACCACACAGTGCTTGCTTCCTCAATATTTTGGAGTTGTGTTAGAGTACAGTTAATACTTATCCATCTCCTCCTGAGAGAAGATTCCTGGTACAGAATATTAAGAACAAGACTCTACCTTTACTCTACCAATAGCCACAAGGCTAGGCTTGTGCTTTGACATCAATGGAAATGGCTTTGTATTGCAGTCCTAGCTAGGACAACATACATAGGAGCACAATATTAGCCTTTGTTAATTATTAATTGTAGTAAACATGGCAGTGACACTTTCTGTATTTACGAAGCTTACTTTCTGGGCAGTTGTACCTCTCACTCCTCATCATGAACTATAAGTTTTTATGGTGTCTAGAGCCAAAGGCCAGGTACACAAGATACAGGTTCAGGGAACCAAGCCCCAGGGCCCAACCCAAGCATCCTGCTTCCTGATCTAAAGTCTACCTTCCTATTCACTCAAGGTACACTTTGTTTTTCCTCAACTTGTGTCATGATTTTTATTTTACTTGTATATGATGTTCCATTTTGTTGGAAGAACTCAATCCTGTTGCAATCTATATAATTTCCAAACACTTTCACAATTTATGGCTTTTCTTCTTGTTCCAGATTTTTAATTTTTGCAGTATTATTACTATTCTATGTATGTACAAGGAATTTGAGAAATGTAAGCGATAATCCAGAATAAAATATCAAAAAGATACATAGTTTCATTCTTTGGCCAGAAGAACAACAAAGTCTTTAGCTTTATATCTCAGCACACAGAGAGTTACCGTCTTCATGAAGAATGCACAAAAGGTGTTTTAATTAGTTTTATTGGTGGGTGTTAGATACATATAATGATCAATTCATTCTAAGGAATCTGTACCTGTACATGCTATAATTTCATTCTTCTTTTCTCACTCCCTTCTCCTCCTTATTTACAAAAGCGTTTGCACATTTTTTCTTCTATTCTATTTTTTTCCATTCTTTCCTTTTCCCCTCCCTTTTTCTTCCCGTTTCCCACTATCTATTATACATTTTTATCTTTCTTTACTCGCTCAGTTTCTCACACCAGAGAAACTGATATTTACACTAGTGTGTTTCATTTATTTCACTTAAAATTATTCTGTCACGGTATGTCCATTTACTAGAAATATCTCAAGATTATCCATCTTTGTGGCAGATGTTGATGTACATTTGGGCTGTTTCCGAGATAGCCTTTACAAACTGTGCTGCTATAAACATGGGTGAGGCACACTTATTTTAACCTCCTTCTATTGCCTCAGGTGAGCTCACTATCATTGCAGTAATGGTTTTTGAATATGATCTGAGGGGCAGAAGATAGGGTTCTCTTGGCTCTCTACTTCCTCCAAGCTGCTATGATTCATTTTTATGACCTAATGCAGTGGTGGGAAGCCTATGGCATGTGTACTGTTTTTCCTTTCAGACAGAAGATGTTCATGTATAAGTATTTTTCTAGACTAAAATCTCAGTATTAGGGTTTAGCAGCAGTGTTGGCATTTTGTAAGAAGTGAATGTCGGGCTGCAGTTTGGCCACCAATCTCTGAAAGTTCACCATCACTGACTTATTGTAACCTGTGTTTCACTTCTGACATGGCTCATGTCATACATTTAACTCTATTCAGGTTGAGGTCCTACCTTCCATCTCAAGAATGAAAACTCCTAATCTGATAACCTCAATAGACCACTATAGGACCACGGAATATTTTGATGGAATATTTTAATGGAATATTTTATTATACATGTAAACTCTGTGTTAAAATAGTTGAGACCTTTCCACTTGAACAATTAGAATATTTTATTTCAGTCCTAATTTTTTCTGGAATCCCATTATGGAATCCCTATACTGTGGCTATGAAGGAGAAGAAGCACAATTACTTTTGGCATCCAGTAGGTGAGTCAAGTCTTGGAGGCATGAGAGTATGGAGAGGTGGGAGGAGCAAGAAGGGCACAAGTGACAGCTCATAAGTCCTGGAGCCATAGCTGGTGACCAGTGTGCACTATCAAGCATACAAAAGAGCTAAGCAGTAGGTGCCTTCCAAAGTAAACCTCCAGCAATCTGAGTGTTGATACTCTAACAGTCACCAACACTGATTGCTACAGCATAGGCAAAACACTGGATCTAAACTGATGCAGGGTTTATAGCCACCTGTTCCCTAGATGCAATGCCACATGTCATCTGCTATGGTAATTCAGTCAAAAATTTCTGTGAACTTGATTTGAGATTCAGTATAGTACCTCAATATCTCACAATGTATTTTGGCTCAAAAGAGTTTCAGGATATCCAATCTGAAGGGAAAATGCTTTAATGACTGGGCACTATAAAGACACAATCCTTATTCTGAGAAGCTCTTGGTCCAACAGGAGGGAAAAATATAATATGGCAATCAGGAAGATATTAAAAATACATGGAGCTCAGCCAATCAGAAGTAACTTTGCCCATGTACAGAGGGCTGCTGACTACACATCGACATACCTGTAATACTTCACTATGGAGTTGGTTCCAGGTGCATCTGGAAATGGTCAAGAAAATGCTGAATCAACAGAGTTCGAGGAGCTACATGGTTAGATGCTGGGGGGACCCTTTACAGAGGAAAGCTTTAGATCTAAAGGTGCATAATCATTGTCATGCTCAGCATATACCACCTGCCACCTCAGTGTTGAAAACATTCCAACAGCTACTTCCCTTGATCCTCATCCTACCTGTTTCTAACAAGTAGGGATCTATCCAATATCATACAGGATTGGAATGGAGATCACCCAGTGTGTGGGCACTCACAGTCCAACTGCAGAGCTGGAACAGATACCTGAAACTTAAGGTTTTGATTCTTTTTGAAAGGAATCAACTTTTAGATTGAATCATACATAAAGGCTGACAGATGAGAATGGTGATACTAACAGCTCTCAGAATTGAAGGCCAGCAGAGAAATGGGGAGAAAGATGCTTTCCTGAATCCAGACAGATAAAAGGGACATTTTAAACAAACAAACAAACAAAAGCCCCAAGCCGCTAGAGAGAGAAAAAGAAAGCTTTCGCAATGTAGTCAGAGGAAGTTTCAGATTGAGGTAGTCAGGTAGTCATGGGTCTTCACCTCTCAGCCTGAGGGAACCCATGTTAACTGCCAGTATAAGGAGAAAGCCTGTTAAACTTTTAATAGATGTAGATATGGCAGTAGTTAACCAGCCAGTGGTCCACTTCCAAATTGGAGAACATACAGTGTTTTCCCTAGGTCTGCACAAGATTTTAAAAAAAGGAAAAGGTTATTGCACTCCAGATCTGCTAAGTGATTATTGTATCCTGGTGATGTTATTATCTGGCCTATGCATGTTTAATTGTTTCCTTGGCTTTGTCTCCTCCAGGTTTAAAGCTATTCTGCCTATCCAAGATAAAAACACCTGGTATCTATTGAGGGCCTTTAGATAGAACCTCTGGAGAGTATCTTTGCCTGCCAATCAACAACGATGACCCCTTTCAGTCTGAAGAAGCCACAGCAGTCTTTGCTCATAGTTCCCTCTTAGCAGTTTGGGTTACATCTTTAGAGGGGAGAATATTGCAGGCAGCTGAGTTAGGCAAAAATACTATAGGCAGTCAGACAGGGCTAGACCTCAAGGGGACTTTGTAACTTGAGAGAGCGATGGATGCTCCCCGCTGTGAGCCAGACCTCAAAACAAAAGTGGAAACTCCCTGGCTTATATTATAGCTCATGAGGTGGCACAAAACCAGTGGGACCATGGGAGATACTGCCTGTTCACCCATCCCGAGTTCTAGAGAAATCCACATACTGAGACTCTGTTGTTAACTAATGGTCCTTATTGTTTGAGTAGATTAGCAGTGGTGATCTCATGTCAAAATAATTTGATGTATATATTTGGCTGGTGAAGTGGTTCAGCGGTCTAAAACACCTGCTTAGGAAAGCTTAGGCAACCACAGGGACCACAGTTAGCACCACATGCTGTGCCAGCCCCACCCTCAAGGCAGGCTGAGCCAGCCATTAAAAAAAATACTCAAAATAATTTGATATAATATCACCATAAAGGGTCATGAGTGATTAAGACACAAGAAATTGAAGCATATGCTATGATATTTAGTATTGTTAAAAACCTCTTCTTTGGCGAAATAGCAGAAGAGCATGAAAAAAAAAATTGGGGTGTAATGTAGCCAAAGAAAATAAAATTGGCTCTGTAGATTTCTCAAAAGAAAAATTGAAGGCTATTCTCAATGTTTCTTTGTATAAATGACTATCACGATATATGCTTCAATTGGACCTGTTCTCCTGTTTCTCTTGGTCCTGACTGTCAGACCCTGTTTTATAAACTATTTAAGTATGTTCAACAAAAATTTAGGCCATGAAATTAATGGTGCTTAGAGCTCAATACTAGCCCTTAAAGGTAACTGAGGAATCAATGATCTGATTCCCAGATAAAACCAGTGGGAAATGAATTTTGAGCTGTAACTATGGAAAACTATTAGGTTTCCTTATGTTTCCTGTTATCTACTCTAAGGAATGCGTTCTCATCCTCTGTTTAAGGCTGCTTAGTAATGAATAACTGTCTCACTCCCCTTCCTAATCTAATTACTGTAAACATAGTCCCTTTAAGATGTATCTTGTAAAAACAGCTTGTTCAACCAGCCCCCACACAGGCAAGCTGCACATATCACTGAACTATGAAAGATCCCTCAGTCATGTGATGTTTGCTTTAAAATATCTTTACTTCCCAGGCTATGGGTCAATCAATCTTCTCCTGCATGAGAAATATCTGGTGGCCCTGAGCTCAGTAATAAAGGTTCTTAAATTCTAAAAAGAAAAGACTGACAGAGTTAGTGAACAGAAAAGCCAAGTTCCTTGTTTCCTTGTTACAAGGATAAACTGAAAATATCTTAGAATTGAGGGGCTGAAGTCCTTACTCAAAAAGAAAGACAAAGCCAAGATAGTGTAAGTGAAGGCAAATACCACAAAAGACTTTTCTTAAAAACCTGAAGAAAATGAATGACTGGCAAAAACACAACCAGACAAACATTGCTCAACATGAGTCTAAAAGTAATAGGGAGTGCAAGGGAGCTGTGTTGCAACTCTGAAGAACTTGAAGTGTTGAAACAATTCTGCCTCCTAGAAATGACTTTGGAATCACAGATATTCCCCACCCCAGGTCTGTCCTTTATCATCACAATCAGTTTTATGAAATAATATTTGAATCCAAGGAATTGATAGACACTCACTGCCTGATACAAACCTATAGTCCCATTGTTTCTCTTAGAAAATTGCCTTCTACAGCTTTGCAATTGAGGGCTGGTGTCAGCCCAGGACGAGTACAGTGTCACACAGATCAGGAGAGCAAAGCAAAACAGGAGAATTTCTAAAGAAGTGCTTCTCATGTTTAAATATTTAATAGAGAAGGAAACTTGATCAGCAGGACTGACTCACCATGGCTTTCCAAGAATATCATGCTTTCAGACCACAAGAATTTCATCCTTAGGACTTCAAAATACTATGAAAGAGAACAGTTATTACCATGGCATTCCCAGGGAATGGGCCAGAGGGATTGCAACAGTTGAATAACGATGAAGTTTCACGTAGCTGTAAGTAGCAAAAATTTATATTTGGTAAATACCATAAAGTTCCAAATGCTAAGATTGTGGACATGATTGCAGAAAACCTTTTTCTATAAAGACCAAAAAAGTACTATTGGTCATTTGTCCATTATCCATGGCCTAAGAGTTAGCTTTCCATGCTGAGAAATGAATTTATTCATTTGATAATTTGATTTAAAATATGTTGGAAGCTTCCTACATTATACACTTGTCATTGTCCATGGTCCAGGATGCACTACTTGGAGTCAGTAGAACCTTTAGTGGTGAGGTCTTATGAAGATCTTATGACATCAGGGGTGCTTTCTCCAGTACTCTATTTCTCTCTCCCTGTCTCTACCCTCTGAAACTTCCATTACCTCCCAACTAAAACATGAGCAGACTGAGCCAACAGATGTCCAATGTGATGCACTGCTCCCAAAGCAGTGGGGCCACCAAATCTTGGACTAAACCATCAAGAACTGAGAACTAAGATAATCCTTTCCTCTTTGTCAGTTAAATGCTTCAGGCATTCCACTGTGATAACACAAAGCTGATCAAC
>PVJA010001605.1:89837-123054 GCA_004027025.1 Myocastor coypus | reverse complement strand
TTTTTAACCATTCTTCAAATGATGGGCATTTTGGTTGTTTCCAAGATTTGGCTATTACAAATTGGGCTGCTATAAACATAGGTGCACAGATATCGCTATGGTATGATGTTTTCAGTTCTTCTGGGAAAATTCCCAGTAGGGGGATAGCTGGATTGAACGGAACTTCCAATTCTAGTTTTGTAAGGATCCTCCACACTGAAGTCATCTTATAAGACTGATTTTCTCTTTAAAATATTACAGCTGTACCTGACCCACCAGAGAATCTTAAATGGAGAGATAGGACAGCCAAAAGCATCTTCCTAACATGGGACCCGCCTAAAAATGATGGTGGTTCACGCATTAAAGGATACTTAGTAGAGAAATGTCCACGTGGTTCTGACAGATGGGTTGCCTGTGGAGAACCTGTTGCAGAAACAAAGTAGGTTTTTAAATTATTGATCCCAAGAGTAATGTGCAGCCTTACTCATTAACATGAGTTTCCCTGGGGAAAGGCAAAATGTTGGTTTCTTTCACTGAAAATTCTTAGTGTACACGTGTCATTTTAAGAGCTTTTGTTACAACTATTGAAGCAATCTGGATTTTATGAAAAAGCCAGTCTTATATCAATAGTATGAATTTTAGACAGTTTTTTACAACTAAGCAGTGAAATGAGTTATCTACATGATAGCAAGATGCTCAATGGTTTTTTTTGTTTTGTTTTGTTTTGTTCTTTCCTGACAGAATGGAAGTGACAGGCCTTGATGAGGGCCAGTGGTATGCCTACCGGGTAAAGGCATTAAACAGGATGGGCGCTAGCAAGCCATGCAGACCCACAGAAGAAATCCAGGCTGTGGACACACAAGGTATCTATTTTTCATTATTATCATGTCCATAAGGCTTGGAGTTTCATTCAGTTTGAAGCTGATAACAATATACATAATCTTTTCCAATTCAGAAGCCCCAGAAATTTTCCTTGATGTGAAGCTCCTTGCTGGTCTGACTGTAAAAGCTGGGACAAAGATTGAGCTTCCTGCTACTGTAACTGGAAAACCCGAACCAAAAATAACTTGGACAAAGGCTGATCTAGTCCTGAAGCAAGATAATAGAATCACTATTGAGAACGTTCCTAAGAAATCCACAGTGACAATCACGGATAGCAAGAGAAGTGACACCGGCACCTACATCATTGAGGCTGTGAACATCTGTGGCCGGGCCACTGCTGTGGTGGAAGTCAACGTCTTAGGTAAGAGAGGCTCTAGTTTTAAAAAGGATCAAACACATTAGAACTTTCTAGAATATACCATGGTTAAATACTTTTTTCTGCATCATGCCATCCACAGATAAACCTGGGCCCCCAGCTGCTTTTGACATTACAGACATAACCAGTGAGTCCTGTCTTCTGACATGGAACCCACCACGAGATGATGGTGGGTCCAAGGTCACAAACTATGTCGTGGAGAGAAGAGCTACTGACAGTGAGGTGTGGCATAAGCTCTCATCAACCGTCAAGGATACTAATTTCAAGGCAACCAAATTAATACCCAATAAAGAGTACATCTTCCGAGTTGCTGCAGAAAACATGTACGGTGTTGGTGAGCCAGTTCAGGCCACTCCAATAATAGCCAAATATCCATTTGGTAAGTTTCTGCTGACCAAAAAAAATAAAACATGTTTGCGTCCAACTTGCATTTACATACCTTATTTATGTCTAGGGCACAACATTGTTGAACATTATCCTTTCTGTAGATCCACCTGGACCTCCAACTCGCCTAGAACCTTCTGACATCACTAAAGATGCAGTGACCCTCACATGGTGTGAGCCGGATGATGATGGAGGCAGCCCCATCACTGGATACTGGGTTGAAAGATTAGATCCAGATACAGATAAATGGGTTAGGTGCAATAAGATGCCTGTAAAGGACACAACATACAGGTACATCCAGAATCTCTGCTCGGTGTTAAAATAACATATTTTGATTTTTACTCTTTAGTATTCCTTTTGATCATAGAGATTTTGTTACTACTAACTTTTTTACTCATTGTTGCCTTCATAGTAGTTGTTCAGCGTACACGCTGCAGACATCACATTTCTTAATTTACTGCTAACTTTCTGGAAGGTTCAAAGTGTTTGATCCTCCAGTATATGTATGATAATCATTACCATGATATAATTAGATTAGTACATTTGGCCAAATTTAAAGTATGTGACATTTAAAAGGTAATTTTAAAATTTACATTAAAAACTTGGCACTAAATTTCCAGATTAGTTTTTTCCCAATTTAAAGCCATCAGCCCTTCTGTGTAAATATATAGTGACTTACAGCTACCATGACATTACACAAGCTCTTTGTTCCTATTTCAGAGTGAAAGGTCTCACCAATAAGAAAAAATACAGATTCCGTGTTTTGGCTGAAAATCTAGCTGGACCCGGAAAGCCAAGTAGATCAACAGAACCAATCCTAATAAAGGATCCCATAGGTATTATTGATATAATTTTCTGTGATTATCTTCCAACTTGCATTAGCTTATTCTTGGCAAACCTAAATCATGGTTTCATTGGCTCACAGATCCTCCCTGGCCTCCTGGGAAACCAACTGTAAAAGATATAGGCAAGACATCATTAACATTGGCTTGGACAAAGCCGGAACATGATGGAGGGGCAAAGATTGAGTCTTATATCATTGAGATGCTAAAGACTGGAACAGACGACTGGGTCAGAGTGGCTGAGGGGGTTCCAACCACTCAGCATGTGCTTCCGGGACTCATGGAAGGGCAAGAGTATTCATTCCGGGTGAGAGCTGTCAACAAAGCTGGAGAAAGTGAGCCCAGTGAGCCCAGCGATCCAGTGCTTTGCCGGGAGAAGCTATGTAAGTTTATCATTTTCATGTCTAGGGTATATATTCTTCAAATATCTGTATGAAAACTGTAATACAGAAAAAATATGAAAAAGTCATTCCCTTCTTGTTATTTTATTTTCTAGTGACTACCACAACATGTGGTAGACACTGAATGCTGGACAGTAAAATATCAAAGTCACTTTTCTTTCTGTCTTATCCAGATCCTCCATCACCACCTCGCTGGCTTGAGGTTATTAATATCACAAAAAATACAGCAGACCTAAAATGGACAGTTCCTGAGAAAGATGGAGGGTCTCCCATCACCAACTACATCGTGGAAAAGAGAGATGTGAGGCGTAAAGGCTGGCAGACAGTGGACACCACTGTGAAGGACACCAAGTGCACAGTCACCCCGCTGACAGAGGGCTCTTTATATGTGTTCCGAGTTGCTGCAGAAAACGCCATAGGACAAAGTGACTACACAGAAATTGAGGATTCTGTCCTGGCCAAAGACACCTTTAGTATGCTATTTTAATCCTTGTGACTTCTGTAGTCGATTATAATTTTGTCCCGCTGGTATTGCTAATTGTGGATTATTTTCCTTTCAGCCACTCCTGGACCACCCTATGCCTTGACCGTGGTTGATGTGACAAAACGACATGTTGACCTGAAGTGGGAACCCCCTAAAAATGATGGTGGAAGACCAATACAGAGGTAGAACGAATCATTTCACTAAAAAGTAACATACACTCAGCTATAAATCCTTAATTTTTTCTATGAATGCTAATTAAATTACTTCCTATTTAAATAGATATATCATTGAGAAGAAAGAAAAATTAGGCACTCGTTGGGTAAAAGCTGGAAAGACCTCAGGACCTGACTGTAACTTCAGAGTAACAGATGTCATTGAAGGAACAGAGGTCCAATTTCAGGTTCGGGCAGAAAACGAAGCTGGAGTTGGTCACCCAAGTGAACCCACAGAAATCTTAACAATTGAAGATCCCACAGGTAAGAGGTGCTTATGAGACACTCAATATGGTCCAAAATTTGGCGATGAGCCTACGAATTTAAAGGTTTCTTTCTTTCTTCAGGTCCTCCCTCACCTCCTCTTGACCTACATGTGACTGATGCTGGCAGAAAGCACATCGCCATCGCTTGGAAACCTCCAGAGAAAAATGGCGGAAGTCCTATCATAGGATACCACATTGAAATGTGCCCAGTAGGCACTGAGAAATGGATGCGAGTTAATTCTCGCCCAATAAAAGACTTGAAATTCAAAGTGGAGGAGGGGATTGTTCCTGACAAAGAGTATGTCCTAAGAGTGAGAGCTGTCAATGCTGTTGGTGTCAGCGAGCCATCTGAAATCTCTGAAAATGTGGTCGCCAAAGACCCAGACTGTAAGAATTCAGTGTCTCATATAGTTCACAAAACAAGTTTTCTTTGTGTATTGCATGTTAATATACTGTTTTTCTTTCTTTGGATCTTATCTTACAGGCAAGCCAACAATCGAGATGGAGACTCATGACATCATTGTTATTGAGGGAGAAAAATTAAGCATCCCTGTACCCTTCAGAGCTGTCCCAGTTCCAACTGTTAGCTGGCATAAAGATGGCAAAGAAGTTAAAGCAAGCGACAGGTTAACAATGAAGAATGATCACGTCTCTGCACACCTTGAGGTTCCCAAAAGTGTCCATGCAGATGCTGGTGTTTACACCATCACCCTGGAAAATAAGCTCGGCTCAGCAACTGCCTCAATCAATGTCAAAGTCATAGGTAATCACTCTTTAGTGAAGCGCACGATCTTCACATGTTGGAAAAATCTGTTAACTTTACACTGCGATATAAAGGACTTGACTGTAAACCAACCTTCCCTTTATTTCCATGTGGGAAGTAAAACAATTCTCAAGAAATGAAGTTGCTCCTTTGAACCAACTAATTTACCCTTGTTTTAATTATTTGATTATGAAACTATCTTCAATGAGAGGTACAGTGTGCTCAAAGAAACTTTAAATGACCAATATTTATTTCTTCATTGCATAACTTCAAATTTTTCAATAGAATTCTCATTCAAGGGAGTAACTTTTCTATCATCCACCCCATCGCTGATCATGTTTGAAAATCTGTGTAGCCATTTTTTGCTTTGTACAAACATACAGAAGCTGATACTGATGTTTAGTGTGAGGGTCAAGAAAACAAAAGTCTCTGAAGGATAAAGAATATTACCACACAAGATTGTCCCACCCAAGATGCAAATGTCTACACTTAGAATGTGTTATTAGAATGTTGATGCTCCGAGATTATGATCATAATTATCAATTTTATTTGTAATAGGCCTACCTGGTCCATGCAAAGATATTAAAGCAAGTGAGGTGACAAAGAGCTCCTGTAAATTAACCTGGGAGCCTCCAGAATATGATGGTGGGAGCCCAATTCTTCACTATGTCCTGGAACGCAGAGAAGCTGGAAGAAGGACATACATACCAGTCATGTCTGGTGAGAACAAATTGTCCTGGACCGTGAAGGACCTCATACCAAATGGAGAATACTTCTTCCGTGTTAAAGCAGTTAACAAAATTGGTGGAGGAGAATATATTGAGCTGAAAAATCCAGTCATTGCTCAAGATCCAAAGCGTAAGTTTAATTAAGCATGGTGGTAGAATGGCTGGGAATTAAAATACAGAATTTCCTTTTAAGAAGGTGGATTTCGCAGTGCTCACAGATGCTGTCTTGTTCTTTAGAGCCCCCTGATCCACCCGTCGATGTCGAGGTCCACAATCCTACAGCCAAGGCCATGACTATTACGTGGAAACCACCTCTGTATGATGGAGGGAGCAAGATCATGGGTTACATCATCGAAAAGATTGCAAAGGGTGAAGAAAGATGGAAGAGATGCAATGAACACCTGGTGCCAGTCCTGACCTACACTGCCAAAGGCCTTGAAGAGGGGAAGGAGTACCAATTCCGTGTGCGGGCAGAAAATGCTGCCGGTATTGGTGAGCCTTCTCGGGCCACTCCTCCAACCAAAGCTGTAGATCCTATTGGTGAGTTTTGTTCAATGAAACGGCCATTTTTCCATTATAAAACAAACGACAGTAATGTTTTCTCAGATATTTTGATCAGAGTTGAGCACGATTACTGTTTTAATTGTTACAGATGCCCCGAAAGTCATTCTGAAAACAAGCCTAGAAGTAAGACGAGGTGATGAAATCGCACTTGATGCAACCATTTCTGGATCACCATATCCAACTATTACATGGATAAAGGATGAAAACGTAATTATACCAGAGGAAATTAAAAAGCGGCCATCAGCCCCAGTGAGGAAAAAGAAGGGTGAAGTTCAAGAAGAAGTGCCATTCTTCTTGCCTCTGACAGAGCGTTTGAGCATCGATAACAGCAAACAAGGAGAGTCTCAGCTACGGGTCAGAGATTCTGTCCGACCTGATCATGGCCTATTTATGATCAAAGTTGAAAATGACCATGGTGTGGCAAAAGCTCCTTGTACCGTCTGTGTGTTAGGTAAAAAGATAAAATTACACTTTCCATAAAAAGTTTATAAAATCTAAAAGTAAGGAGTCTGTAAGACAGTGAGAAATAGTCTTATCAAAAAATTTTGTGAAATTGTATGTCTTGCCTATGCTTTTAAAAACAAACAGCTTGTCACTCATTAGCTAACGTAATGTAAAAATAGCTGTGAGAAAACTAGAAGTTACATCAAAGGCACATGTGAACATTTATAGTTTCTGTAGCAACAAATTTCTAATCACTGTTCTCTTGTGAAATTTAGATACACCAGGTCCACCAATCAACTTTGTATTTGAAGACATTAGAAAGACCTCAGTCCTCTGTAAATGGGAACCACCCCTTGATGATGGTGGCAGTGAGATCATAAACTACACTCTGGAAAAGAAAGATAAGACGAAACCTGACTCAGAATGGATGATTGTCACTTCAACACTGAGACACTGCAAATATTCGGTAACAAAACTAATTGAAGGAAAAGAGTACCTCTTCCGTGTAAGAGCTGAAAACAGGTTTGGACCTGGACCACCATGTGTTTCAAAGCCATTTACAGCTAAAGATCCATTTGGTAAGGTTCCTTTAGCATTGGAAGTTTGCCCTTTTTAACCATATTCATTGGTATACATATTACCATAGTCTGTGAAGTTGAGTTGCATGTTGTATTAGGGAATTAATGTAATTTTTTTAAACTCAGAGCCACCTGATGCACCTGAGAAGCCCACCGTGGAAGATGTTACCAGCAACAGTATGGTAGTGAAATGGAATGAACCGAAAGATAATGGAAGCCCCATTACGGGTTACTGGCTTGAAAAACGTGAGGTCAACAGTACGCATTGGTCTCGTGTCAACAAAAGCCCTCTGAATTCTTTGAAAACCAAGGTGGATGGCTTACTAGAAGGACTCACCTATGTCTTCAGAGTATGTGCTGAAAATGCAGCCGGCCCTGGGAAGTTCAGCCCACCTTCCGACCCCCAAACAGCACGGGATCCGATCTGTAAGTAGTTTCTGAAGAAGCTGAAAATATGCTCTAGCATGTTTTTCAAACCATCAATGAGTCTCACTTGTGTATCTGCATTCATTCTAGCTCCACCTGGGCCGCCCATCCCAAGAGTTGCTGACACAAGCTCTACAACTATTGAACTGGAATGGGAACCTCCAGCTTTTAATGGCGGTGGGGAAATTATTGGCTACTTCGTTGATAAGCAGTTGGTTGGGACCAATGAGTGGTCACGCTGCACCGAGAAGATGATCAAGGTCCGTCAGTACACTGTGAGAGAAATCCGAGAAGGTGCAGATTACAAACTCCGCGTGAGTGCTGTCAACCTGGCAGGTGAAGGACCACCTGGAGAAACAGAACCTGTGACTGTAGCTGAACCACAAGGTACTTATTGATGATTTGAATAAATGTATGGATATTTTCCCAAAAGGGCACTATTGTGTTTTTTTGTTTTTTTTTTTTTTCACCTTTCCCAGGCTAATGCATGACTATTCTCTTGCAACAGAGCCTCCAACTGTGGAACTAGATGTTTCTGTCAAGTCCGGAATACAAATAATGGCTGGGAAGACTCTCAGAATCCCAGCAGTGGTGACTGGCCGCCCCGTGCCCACAAAAGTATGGACCATAGAAGAAGGGGAGCTGGATAAAGATCGTGTTGTAATAGAGAATGTTGGAACAAAATCTGAACTAATTATCCAAAATGCACTGAGGAAAGATCATGGAAGATATGTGATCACAGCTACCAATAGCTGTGGTTCCAAATTTGCAGCAGCCCGGGTGGAAGTTTTTGGTAAGGAGCCTTACATGGATTTTCATAGGATTTTTCTTTTCAAATGACACATCTTATTACATTGATCTGTTTTGTTGTCTTTTTCAGATGTCCCTGGTCCAGTTCTTGACTTAAAACCTGTTGTAACGAACAGAAAGATGTGTCTGCTTAACTGGTCTGATCCGGAAGACGATGGAGGAAGTGAGCTCACAGGCTTCATTATTGAAAGAAAAGATGCCAAGATGCATACCTGGAGACAGCCAATAGAGACAGAGAGATCTAAATGTGACATCACAGGTCTTCTGGAGGGCCAGGAATATATGTTCCGTGTTATTGCCAAGAACAAGTTTGGTTGTGGCCCTCCTGTTGAAATAGGACCAATTCTTGCAGTCGATCCACTAGGTAAAAGAGATTTTTGCTGTGCCTATAAGATAACTACTATTTTCCTTCTAGTTATATCACTTGCTTGCTGAGTATGACTTCAAACTGTAACAGCCTCAGATGTAGAAGCTAGAGAATGGTTAAAAATAAAAAAAGTAAATCAGGTAACTACTGGAAATTTCAAAGATATGGTATTTGGTATAATTCCAATGTAATTTTTGGCTCTAAGTGTATTAATTATACATAGTTCTATACTTTAAAAATCTGGTCCTACTAAGGGTTAATAATAACCTAAAAATAATTTAGAGTATTAAATCTTTCCAACAGAATCTACTGGAATGGTTTTTTGTTGTTGTTGTTAATTTAACAATGTAGAATTATTTTGCTCTCTAAAAATTATGGAACAGATAATTGCCTTACGATACATGTCAGTCATCTTCTTCCACCAAGAAGTCACTACAGTAGAAGGGTAGGAAAATCTAAAACCATAAAAGACCAATGAAGAATAGAAAACCAACCAAGGAAATCTCCCAGAAACCAACATAAAACACTAAAAGTCCATACACTTTTTAATAATTCACACTGACACTGCACTTAAGAAAGCAAGGTGTCTAGGATAATTCAACCCTCAAGAAACCAAAGAAGTTAGTCCTTGATGGCCACACACCTATGGAGAAAAAAAGGAAATTACATCCTATAACAGTATTATTGCTCATTTAAAAAAAAAAATTCCTCTGTACCTCAAGTTATGCAGAAAGCATGAGCTCATAGCTAAAGTGCATAGCTTCCATTGCAGTAACAGTAGCTAGTGTACATCGGGTAGAGTTCACCATTTACAATGTCTGCCTTTCAGTACATAAACAGCAGTAGCATTAATGTAAATTCTCTTTTCATCATCCTTTAAACTCAACTCGAGGCAATATGATTCAAAGAATAGTCAGCAGCCCTACCCACTACCTATTAATGAAAGAAAAAAATACTCAAGCTGGTGAGATAGCTCAGTGGTCTAAGCGCTTGCTTGGCAAGCACATGAACCCAGGTTCAATTCCTGGTACCACATGCTGTGCCAGCCCTGCAACCCCAGATATGCTGTGCTGGCTCCAGGATCACAGGCATGGTGACTCATGCCTGTAATCCCAGTGCTGGGGAGGCTGAAACAAAATGATCACTGTGAGTCTAAGATCCTATTCCAAATAAATAGATACATGAAATTTAAAAAAAAAAAGAAGAAGAAGAAGAGGAAATACTTTGCTCTCCACTACTCATTGCAAGTAGAATGTTACAGTCCTATTTTCATAGTCCATCAGGATTAGAAGCTTTTCCTATGGCAGCAGTAAATAATATAGTAAATATTTAGAACCCAAATATGTCCTTTATTTTTGTTTAATAATCTTGATAAGGAGGTTGCTAAGGAAAGTTCTGTCTACAAGAATGATGAATAGCTCTTACAACTGATATGTTCTGGGAAGGACTTTAAAGATGGTTCTAAAGTAATGTCAGCAAGCTTATGTTTCACAAAATTAAATTGAAATGAAATGTTATTTGTTATGTAAATGTCAGTCCCATACTCACAATTTTCACCTGCATCTCTTTAAAGGTCCTCCGACATCTCCTGAAAGGCTCACATACACAGAGAGGACGAAGTCCACTATCACCCTGGACTGGAAAGAGCCCCGCAATAATGGTGGCTCACCAGTCCAAGGATACATCATTGAAAAGCGACGTCATGACAAACCTGACTTTGAAAGAGTTAACACACGACTTTGCCCAACCACGTCTTTTCTGGTTGAAAATCTTGATGAACACCAAATGTATGAGTTCCGTGTCAAAGCTGTCAATGCCATTGGTGAAAGTGAACCATCCTTGCCTCTTAATGTAGTCATCCAAGATGATGAAGGTGTGAATCCTGAATACAATAATTTTAGCATACGTTATAGCACTGCTGTTCGTCTGTCAATGAAAAGAACACCTGTATGACTTTCTGTTCATTTCTCCTTCCCTTCTCCTTGCAGTGCCCCCAACTATTAAGCTGCGTCTGGCTGTTCGAGGAGACACCATCAAAGTGATGGCAAGAGAACCTGTTAACATCCCTGCAGATGTGACAGGCCTTCCAATGCCTAAGATTGAGTGGTCCAAGAATGAAAAAGTGATTGAAAAACCCACTGATGAACTTAAGATAACCAAGGAAGAGGTGTCCCGAAGTGAGGCAAAGACCGAGCTCAGCATTGCCAAGACCGTCCGAGAGGACAAAGGCACTTACACGGTCACCGCTTCGAATCGCCTTGGTTCAGTGTTCCGAAACGTTCACGTTGAAGTATATGGTATGTCCTGGCTTCTTATGTCAAAAAGAAATTCACCATCTGCTTAAGAATGGCTTCTCAGTCTCTGTTGGTATCTTTCTAGACCGTCCTTCCCCACCAAGAAATCTTGCTGTGACTGACATTAAAGCTGAATCTTGCTACTTGACATGGGATGCCCCTCTAGACAATGGTGGCAGTGAAATCACTCATTATATCATTGACAAACGTGACGCAAGCAGGAAAAAATCTGAATGGGAGGAAGTCACAAACACTGCTGTAGAGAGGAGATTTGGGGTAAATTTTTCTAAATATTTTTCTATACAAATTAAGGACATGACTGATTTGACATTTTAGTATAATTCAATGATTAAAATCAAAACTATATACTATTTTGTTATTGTAACATTTGGCATCATGAATATAATGTTTCTTAGTAAAAACGATTTGATGTGTGATACTCTTACTTGAGAGCTTCACTGTGAGGTATAGAAATTTTACATATTTATATTTTTTTACATATTTATATTTTAAAAGAACATTCTCCTTTTTTCTGTCATTCCCGTGTATTGACTCAGTGTTTCTCTTAATAATGATCTTACCCAAAATAAGTTCTTTTAAAATAAGTGAAAAAATAATAATAATAATAACCTAAGTGAATTCTGTATCTATCTGAATTCTAGATTTGGAAACTTATCCCCAATGGCCAATATGAGTTCCGAGTTAGGGCAGTGAATAAATATGGAATCAGCGATGAGTGCAAATCAGACAAAGTTATCATTCAAGACCCTTACCGCCTTCCTGGACCTCCTGGAAAGCCACAAGTCTTGGAGCGCACCAAAGGTTCCATGCTCGTGAGCTGGACTCCTCCTCTGGACAATGGCGGCTCTCCAATTACTGGCTACTGGCTGGAGAAGAGAGAAGAGGGTGGGGCCTACTGGTCACGTGTGAGCCGAGCACCAATAACCAAAGTGGGATTGAAGGGTGTGGAATTTAATGTTCCCCGCTTGATTGAAGGCGTTAAATACCAATTCAGAGCCATGGCAATCAATGCTGCAGGAATTGGCCCTCCAAGTGAACCATCAGATCCAGCTCTCGCAGGAGACCCCATATGTAAGCATGCTTCCATTTCTGGGACTCATTTCTAAAGGACACAGTCATTAAATTTATAATTCTTCTCTTAAACTTCTCATTGTTTTCCAATGTCAGTATATGTGTTGTCAAAGTGACTCCTCTAGTAGTTTTCTTTATCAACATTTTTTTCTTTTTTCCTTTTCTTTTTTTAACCTTAGTACTAGATCCCTTTATAGGGATCTATTGGTCTTTCGGTAGTCCCTGGGAGAAAAAGGGGAGAAGACTGAGAAAATAAAGACAAGATAATAGCTGAGGTCAGGTGGTTGAACAAGCCTGATAGCAAAGGACCTTTATTTATACCTTTACAAAGTTGCAAGATAGAAGGTTGCCCAGCAACTAATAGCCCACAAGGTCCAGGCAGGATGTTTTTCTCAAGACTGGTGTAGCTTGACTGCTTTAGGTAATGAGGCCCCATCCTGCCCTCCCACATATGATCAATTTCAGCTTCAGCACCTGCCAACAGGGGTTGGATCCTGGGGAATGAATCCGGGCACTCTGTGCTACTGGACTATATATCTCTAGATCCTTTTACTTTGTGACAAAGTCTCACTAAGTTGTCCTGGCAGGACTCACACTTGGGATACTGATAGCCCAGATTCGATTTTAATAATTAAAGTAAAAACATTGTCACTCACATAGACTATCAGAATAGATACGGTTATATATACATATACACATATATGCACATACACAGAAAAGAATAGTTTGTAAACTTTTGAATTCAAGCTAGCATTTAATGAGAAAATCACAATAATAAGGACCTAGCGGCCAGGTATGGTGGCACGTGCCTGTAATCCCAGCACTTGGGAGGCTGAGGCAGGAGAATGAGTGTGAGTTCAAGACAAGCCTAGACTACAAAAGTGAGCTCAAGGCCAACCTGAACTGTACAACAAAACCCTGTCTCAAAAAGACAAAAAAAGACCTAGAAGCTTCCCTCTACTATCATGGTTTAATAAACTTTTATCTCCTTAGATCCTATGGATATCATTTTTTCCAACTAAATAGACCCTCCTATAGATATGCAACCTAAAGTAAAATGTTAGTTTTCAATGATATTTGTAGAGTGAAGATACAAAGTTTTCAACCTAAGACTAATGCCACACAAAAAAGAAAAATTCTTCTGAAAGATCTATGACCATATCAGCTAAAAACTGAAAATAATGTGACACTAATAGTTCTACTTGCTGTATAATTTCTTTAGTTGGATTATCCATATGAAAATTTAACTGTTTACAAGATTTAAAATATTCTCAAGTACTATATGAAGAATAAAATAAGACAGTCATACACTCATTTATCAAACTATTACTGAACACAGACTGTGTTCAAGATTCTATGCTGTACACAGAGGGAGGAGAGCCATGACTAAAAAGACAAATAGGATAAAGAGGTTGCAAGACATTCTCAGGAGTGTAAAGGATGTTATTACTGTATTCTCATCCTGTTCCTAGGAGCATTAAAATTAATTTGTCTTCAAAGTTTGCTGGCAAATGATAAAATCATTTCTAATTTTTATGTTTTTAAAATCAGTTTTCTATACAAATACAATGAACTCTCTTCAAAGGAATCTCAGAAGTAAAATAGATTTTTACCAGTTGTGTGAGGAGACTGTAGATCTAAACTAAAGATAGAGAGCATTCTTTCCTTTCCCAGTTTTGTTTGATTTCTCTATTTTTGCATTCATGATAAAGTCAAATACACTATTTTCTCTATGTCTTACTCTGTTTAGCATTCCCATTCTAATAGATTAAAAATAATCATGTGTAGTGAAGATTCTTACTATGCATAAAATTAGCTTTGTATTAGCTTCAAAATTTGATGTTCTGTTTGTTTTCCTATAGACCCACCTGGCCCACCGTCTCGTCCAGAGGTCAAAGACAAAACAAAATCAAGCATCTCTCTAGCATGGAAACCTCCAGCCAAAGATGGCGGCAGTCCAATCAAAGGATACATTGTAGAAGTGCAGGAAGAAGGTTCTACTGACTGGAAACCAGTCAATGAACCAGACAAACTTATAACTGCCTGTGAATGTGTGGTGCCTAACCTCAAAGAACTCAGGAAATACAAGTTCAGAGTGAAAGCCGTCAATGAAGCTGGTGAATCAGAGCCAAGTGACACAACTGGAGAGATCCCTGCCACTGATATTCAAGGTACAAATCCTTACTCTGTGTTCTTATTATGAAAACAATTAACTAGCTGAGCACATGTCAGTTAATTTTTTAAGATCTGTCAGCTAAATCTTTATATATTACTCATGTTACAGAAGTACCAGAGGTCTTCATTGACATTGGAGCACAAGATTGCCTGGTTTGTAAGGCTGGATCCCAGATTAGAATCCCTGCTGTCATCAAGGGACGCCCAACACCGAAATCATCTTGGGAATTTGATGGAAAGGCAAAGAAGGCAATGAAGGTAAGAAAATTATCATTCTCCCATGTTTCCCATCAAATCACTGGAAGCATTTATACCACAACCATCTTTCTTTTCTAACAGGATGGAGTTCATGACATACCTGAAGATGCACAGGTAAAAATAAAAATAATAACTGAAATGATTGAGAAAATAGCTCTTCAGTACTATTTTATCTCACTCAGTGGATCACTGCCATTTTCTTTATACAGCTGGAGGCTGCTGAGAACTCATCCGCGATCGTTATTCCAGAGTGTACACGGTCCCACTCAGGCAAATACATCATCACAGCCAAGAATAAAGCAGGACAGAAGACTGCAAGTTGCAGAGTTAAAGTCATGGGTAAGAAAGACTTTAAAAGGTGTTTTTGGAATAAGAACAGATTATTTTTAAACTTCTAAGAAACACTCTTCACCTTGTGATTTTCATCCAACAGATGTACCTGGTCCACCCAAAGATCTGAAAGTCAGTGACATCACCAGGGGAAGTTGCAGACTTTCATGGAAGATCCCAGATGATGATGGAGGAGATAGGATCAAGGGTTATGTTATTGAGAAGAAGACCATTGATGGAAAAGCCTGGACTAAAGTCAATCCAAACTGTGGTAGCACCTCATTTGTAGTTCCCGACCTCATCTCTGAACAGCAATACTTCTTCCGTGTGAGAGCAGAAAACCGTTTTGGAATTGGTCCACCTGTGGAAACCATTCAGAGGACCACTGCCAGAGATCCAATATGTAAGACTTAAACTCTCAGTTTAAAATGTCTTCTCAAAATTGAGCAATACTGTCATAAATAATGCTCCATGCTTCCTTGAACTATTCTTACAGATCCTCCTGATCCTCCCATTAAACTCAAGATTGGCCTTATAACAAAGAACACAGTACACCTGTCATGGAAACCTCCTAAGAATGATGGGGGCTCCCCTGTCACCCACTATATTGTTGAGTGCCTCAAATGGGACCCCACTGGGACAAAGAAAGAGGCATGGAAACAGTGTAATAGGCGTGATGTGGAAGAACTGGAATTTACTGTTGAAGACCTCATCGAGGGTGGAGAATATGAATTCAGAGTCAAGGCCGTCAATGCTGCAGGTGTCAGCAAACCTTCAGACACCGTTGGCCCTGTGACTGTCAAAGACCAGACTTGTAAGTACCAACAGACTGACAGAGAAATTCCTCTTTTTGCTTGCCTTTCTAGATAGTTCCTGGTGGTCTAAATTTAAAGAGGTGTGTATCTACCTCACAAAGTACTCATGAATACAGTACTTAATTATTCCCTCAACTCAGACAGAACAATATCTCCTTACATGTTATTTATTTCCTCATTAAGGAATTATGATGTTCTTACTATAATTTTCTCCATGGTAAGCTATTTCATTTATCAGAAGTTAAAGTAGTTCTTATGTTAATGTAAAGAAAATAGCCAGTCATTTGCTTAAAAACTGGTATTACCAATTCATCTTGAAAATGAATCTCTTTTTCTCAAGTAGAGAAAAAGATACATCCATTTCGATAGGACAGATATGGTACTAACTTTCCTCTAGGTATTGCTATTGCCACTATTTCTGTATATGCACTCATTTCTCCTTTCAAAGTGAAGAGACTCTACTAGCTACTACCCTCCTTGCATAGCGTTATATGAAATCTGAGGAAAATTGGTTTGCCTCTACTAACAGTTGTATTTTTTACAAGGGGAACTCACCTCAGAATGAAGCATGTAAGTTTCTTTATAGCTTTGCATAGATGTTAAAGAAAATATCGTGATGGAATTCCTCAGCCATAGCTAGGGATCATCATTCCTCTCTGTGCTTTTGTCAGATCCTCTACATGCACGATGATCTGAAAGAGAAAACAGCCATCATTTCATAAATTGTCATTCATGTAGATTCAGTAAAAATCCATGCATGATAACCACATGTACCTGTTCCCCAAACTCAAGTATCATGGTTAAAGACTACCTCATTCTTTATAGTGGACTGAGCTACAAAATCTGACGGTACAGGAAGCTCAAGTAAATAGTTACTGTGAGTTCTGCTTTCCATCTTTCAGTGCTTTTTGCTCCTAATGATAATTTTTTTAAATTTTTATAACCTAGGCCCTCCATCAATTGAGCTAAAAGAATTCATGGAGGTTGAAGAAGGAACAGATGTTAACATTTTGGCCAAAATTAAAGGTGTGCCATTCCCAACACTTGCCTGGTTTAAGGCGCCTCCAAAGAAGCCTGATAGCAAAGAACCTATTGTCTATGACACCCATGTCAACAAACTGGTGGTGGATGACACTTGCACGTTAGTTATTCCTCAGTCTCGCAGAAGTGACACTGGCTTGTATAGCATCACAGCTGTAAATAACCTGGGAACGGCATCGAAGGAGATGAGACTGAACGTCCTTGGTAAAGAGTTCATGGTTTGATTCTAACTGCATATTTTTCTATCCATATTTTGATCACAGAGCTAACCAAATGTTCTTCATTTGTACCATTTTAGGTCGTCCCGGCCCTCCAGTGGGACCCATAAAATTTGAATCTGTTTCAGCAGATCAAATGACAATATCTTGGCTTCCACCTCTAGATGATGGTGGTTCAAAGATCACAAACTATGTTATTGAGAAAAGAGAAGCTAATAGGAAGACATGGGTACGTGTCTCCAGTGAACCTAAGGAGTGCATGTACACAATTCCCAAATTGTTGGAAGGCCATGAATATGTCTTCCGAATCATGGCCCAGAATAAATACGGCATTGGAGAGCCACTTGACAGTGAACCTGAAACTGCCCGAAACCTCTTCTGTGAGTAGAATAACATCTTCGTGTACAAAGCCTTTCTTATTGGTGACTTTTATAACTTCTAATGAATCCATTTTCCCCACAGCTGTTCCTGGAGCACCAGATAAGCCAACAGTAAGCAGTGTGACTCGGAACTCCATGACTGTTAACTGGGAAGAACCGGAGTATGACGGGGGCTCCCCTGTGACTGGCTACTGGCTTGAAATGAAAGATACCACTACCAAGAGATGGAAGCGGGTGAACCGAGACCCTATCAAAGCCATGACTTTGGGGGTTTCTTATAAAGTGACTGGCCTTATTGAGGGTTCTGATTATCAATTCCGCGTGTATGCAATCAATGCTGCTGGTGTGGGTCCGGCAAGTCTGCCATCAGACCCAGTGACTGCCAGAGACCCGATTGGTAAGCCTTGACACTACCCATTTAAAAGAAAAGTCTTACTTTCCAAAAGCATCATAGAAAAATCAAGAATACTAATGTACACTGCTTCTTTCCAGCTCCTCCAGGCCCTCCATTTCCCAAAGTGACAGACTGGACTAAATCATCTGTGGACCTAGAATGGTCTCCCCCGCTAAAAGATGGGGGATCCAGAGTAACTGGATACATTGTTGAATACAAGGAAGAAGGAAAAGAAGAATGGGAAAAGGTACTATGAACAAACTAAAATTATAGCAGTTATTCTCTATCCCACTAACTTCTATTTGTATTTTTGGATTAAGAAATCAGAAAATAATACAATCATAGCTAATAATCTAAATATTAATCTCAAAATTTTAATCAGATTAGGACTAGGGTAATTAAAGGATGTAATGGGTATCAAAATAGATCAGAGGAATAAGTTCTAGTGTTCTACAATAGCAGCATGACTATGGTTTACAACAAAAAGATTATTAACTTTATAACAAACTAAAGGAGTTTGAAGGTTTCCAACATAAAGAAATGACAAATATTTAAGGAAATGGAAATGTAATTAACCTGAATTGATCACTACACATTATATAAGTATTGAATTATCACTGTACCTCATAAATATGTACTATTATGATTATCAATTTAAAAGTAATCAAAAGTTGTCACACTACTAACTTCTTTTAGTTATAAAATACCATGGAAAGGTAGAACAAATGAACGGAGTGGTTTTTTAATCATTTGACAATAATATTAAAGCATCAGTCCTGGGAAGTACCCCATTCAGAGCTGTGTGTGATATCTGAGCCTTACAACCTAACTGGCAATGATTTTCCCGAAAAAGCAATTAGGCTTCTGGTTTATACTTTCTAAAGCTATGAGACTAGGAAGAACTATACTAATTTTTAACTGCATTTGATTTTTTTCCAGGGCAAAGATAAAGAGGTGAGAGGAACAAAACTTGTTGTGACTGACTTAAAAGAGGGTGCATTCTACAAATTCAGAGTGCGAGCAGTCAACATTGCTGGCGTTGGAGAACCTGGAGAAGTCACAGATATCATTGAGATGAAGGACAGAATTGGTAACTAACAATACTCCTAGTTTTTCATCAATATTCATGTTTCAAATTGAAAATGAAAACCAAATTTGTAATTTTCAATTGTTTTCTAGTGGTACCCGATCTGCAGCTGGATGCCAGTGTCAGAGACAGAATTGTGGTCCATGCTGGAGGAGTGATCAGGATCATAGCCTATGTGTCTGGGAAGCCCCCTCCCACCGTCACCTGGAACATGAATGAAAGAGCCCTACCTCAGGAAGCCACCATTGAGACCACAGCCATTAGCTCATCTATGGTCATCAAGAACTGCCAGAGAAGCCACCAAGGCATTTATTCTCTTCTTGCCAAAAATGCAGGGGGAGAAAGAAAGAAGACAATTATTGTTGATGTCTTAGGTAAATGCTTTAGATTTGTCCATGAAACTGTACATTTTTTTTTTTTTTATTTTAGGGAAGGGTCTACAGGGTATTCAGGGTTCTCACTACTAGATCAGACTCCTAGCGATCCACCT
Organism: Myocastor coypus; assembly: GCA_004027025.1. Classification (NCBI taxonomy): domain Eukaryota; kingdom Metazoa; phylum Chordata; class Mammalia; order Rodentia; family Myocastoridae; genus Myocastor; species Myocastor coypus. Next base: position 103,974 of record PVJA010001605.1, on the reverse strand, counting down.
GTTCACAGCTTCCCAAGAGCTGGGATTACAGGCATGCAGTACCACGCCCAGTCTCAATTGCCATCTCAGTGTGCCTTGGGAGAGGGGCCAGCAGGGCAGACCCAGGGATTGAACCCCTGGCCCCTGCATCAGCTTTCAGGCACCTTAATCCACTGAGCTATTTGGCTGGCCCTTAAATAATTACTTTAGTTATATCTACAAAGATACACTGTAGTAAAAAAATTATAAATATTTTTGAAAATAAGAAAAATCAGGGCCAGCAGGATAGTTCAGTGATCTAAAGCACCTGCTTAAGCAAACTTAGGTAACTGCAGGGACCACAATTGGATACCCGGCACCACAAGCTGCACCAGCCCCACCCCCAGGGCAGGCTGAGTCAGCCATAGTATAAATAAAATAAATAATAATGAAGTTAGAAAAAAATAAGGAAAATCACTGACAATTCCACTGTCCATTATTAGATTGATATTTTTTTCTTTGCTTGTTTATCCTACATATGTTCTATATAGTTGTTTTCCTACACGCCAACATAAGCACTTACTGTGTTATTAGTTTCATAAAAGGAATTTTCCTATCAACGTACATGAATGTTTAACAGTGTGCTAGGGAATGAGCATTTTTACACCAGGAAAGTGCATTTATTTGATAATTATAATGATGTGTAACCTCTCTGAGCATTTCAGCACTCTGATGAAAAGAAGTATCCTATTTCGTTATTCGTAGTACATTTCTTATCACTGAATGTAGAGCTGAAGTTCATTCATGCCTCTTGGTCATTGGAATCAAGGAATTTGTCTGGCAAATGAAGCCCTCCCACTCCAAACTCCTGACTCCCAGCACAGGCTTATTGAAATGTCCCCCGTGTCCATGTGAAATTAGTCAGTCCTGTATTAACATAACTAATATAAAAATGGCGTAAGGAAAAATATTTCATTCAGCAGTAGTCCTAAAAATTTTAGGTTAACTGTAAGCTCCTATACCCTTTTACTCCTAAACCCCTACTACTTTAACTGGAAAACCAGCACGATTCTACACTAACATTCAACCCCTCACCATGCTTTACCCTTGGGAAGAGGAAACCACACTGACAGTAATCATTTTGCTCCTTGGCTGTCCCACCCCTACCTGCCTGCAGCTCCCTCCCATCTGGCACAAATTTTGCCTTTTAAATTTTAGGCATTCCTAGGTAAATGGATGCACCTTGAGACTATAGCATTAAGTGAGCTAAATCAAATTCACAAGGGAAAATATTGCACAATTTACTTTATATGAAAACCTAAAATACAAATAAAAGAGGGAAACAAAAGATGGATAATAGGAAAAAATTAATTTACCTTTTTGACAGCTACTAAAACCATCGCAGCCAATAAATGTTGTAAGCCTACTTGATTTAAAGTAGGGTAAAATATAAATGGGACAGCAACTCATTTAATAGAGACAAAGCCTTATTTTCTTCAAGGTCTCGTGTTTGTCTCCTTTCTAAAAGCAGAGAGTAACACGTGTTGAGCCTTGTAGTTCACTGAAGACAAATGGCTGGAAATCTTTTCCTCTTATTTCCAGATGTGCCAGGCCCTGTCGGAGTACCATTCCTCTCTGACAACCTAACCAACGACTCTTGCAAACTGACCTGGTTTTCTCCAGAAGATGATGGGGGCTCTCCAATCACCAACTATGTCATTCAGAAGCGAGAATCTGATCGCAGAGCATGGACCCCAGTGACATACACAGTCACTCGACAAAGTGCTGTCGTCCAGGGTCTCATCGAAGGGAAATCCTACTTCTTCCGAATCGCAGCTGAAAATAGTATAGGCATGGGGCCGTTTGTGGAGACGTCAAATGCACTCGTCATCAGAGATCCAATAAGTAAGTACAATTTAAAATGAATTTATGCTTTATTACCTCTTCACTCATTTCATAAAAGACTATGGTGGCATTTATACTTAATGCCATTCATTTCATTATTTGACAAGAATTTATTGGGAAAGCATTCAGGAGACGATTAGATATGTTTTCATGATGATTGTGAAAAAAACTATAGGAGTACACAGTATGTGATTAATCAAGCTTTTTCCTTGTGTGCTACACTATCTTTCTAAATTTTCTGCTTGACAGCAAAAGGAGAAAGTGAATTATTTTCTTAATTCTAAAACTAACTCTGGAGACCTATATAAAATTATTTAATCTCAACAAATCTCTATTTCTACATATATCAGTGCAGTAAATTATGTTGTATTAGAACCTTTTTACCTCTAATAGTTTTCAGATGAGATCATTTTTGTTATTCACTGAAGTATATGGTTTAATATTTCTAGACAATCCTCAGTATTTACTGTATTCTACTGCTTTCTAAGTATGTAATTTCACTGTAATTATACTCACAGCTGTACCGGAGCGTCCTGAAGACCTGGAAGTCAAAGAAGTTACTAAAGATGCTGTAACTTTGACTTGGAAACCTCCTAAGTATGATGGCGGATCAGAAATTATTAACTACGTCCTAGAAAGCCGGCTCATTGGAACTGAGAAGTTCCACAAAGTGACAAATGACAACTTGCTTAACAGAAAATACACTGTTAAAGGCTTAAAAGAAGGTGACACCTATGAGTACCGTGTCAGTGCTGTCAATATTGTGGGGCAAGGGAAACCATCATTCTGCACCAAGCCCATCACTTGCAAGGATGAGCTGGGTATGTATCTATTACAGTTTACACTTTGAAATACGTACATTTATAGAGTTCCCAAGTAAAAATAACTTGTTTTTTTATGATTATAAACTTCTTTAGCTCCCCCAACACTCGACCTGGACTTCAGAGATAAGCTCACAATTCGAGTTGGCGAAGCTTTTGCCCTCACTGGTCGCTACTCGGGCAAACCAAAGCCCAAGGTTAGTTGGTTCAAAGACGAAGCAGATGTGCTAGAAGATGATCGCACTCACATAAAGACCACTCCAACAACTCTTGCTCTGGAGAAGATCAAAGCAAAACGTTCTGACTCTGGCAAATACTGTGTAGTTGTGGAGAACAGTACAGGCTCCAGGAAAGGTTTCTGTCAAGTTAACGTCGTTGGTAAGTAGTAGTTAGCAAGAAAAATAGACTTGATGTTCTTTAACAAATAGACATGGAAATAACAATTTGGCCATGATTTTTTTTTTCCTATAGATCGTCCTGGACCACCAGAAGGACCTGTCAAATTTGATGAAGTGACCAAAGAGTACATGATTATCTCCTGGAAACCACCTTTAGATAATGGGGGAAGTGAAATTACAAATTATATTATTGAGAAGAAGGAGGTGGGTAAAGACGTTTGGATGCCTGTGACATCTGCCTGTGCTAAAACAACATGCAAAGCTCCTAAACTGCTTGAAGGAAAAGATTATATTTTCCGGATATATGCTGAGAATCTGTATGGCATCAGTGACCCTCTGATATCTGACTCAATGAAAGCCAAAGATCGTTTCAGTATGTATTATATTTCTTTTTTGGTGAGTCAGTGTTTGTTCTAGTTAATCAAAAGAACAAAATTTCTGATTCACTTTGCTTCTACTTCACATAGGAGTTCCTGATGCACCAGATCAGCCCACTGTTACAGAAGTCACCAAAGACTCAGCGTTAGTAACTTGGAACAAACCACATGATGGAGGAAAGCCCATCACAAACTACATCCTGGAAAAGAGGGAAACTATGTCTAAACGGTGGGCTAGAGTTACCAAAGAACCTATCCACCCATACACCAAATTTAGAGTTCCTGATCTTCTAGAAGGATGTCAGTATGAATTCCGGGTTGCTGCAGAAAATGAAATTGGTATTGGAGAGCCAAGTCCCCCATCCAAACCAGTCTTTGCAAGAGATCCAATTGGTAGGATATTAAAACATTCATTCAGGGGGCCCGGCGGGATGGCTCAGTGGTCTAAAGCGCCTCCTTGGGAAAGCTTGGGCGGCTTCAGGGACTGCGGTTCGATCCCCGGCACCACATGCTGTGCCAGCCCTGCCCTCGGAACGGGCTGAGCCGGCCATAAAAATGAGTGAATAAACAAATAAAGGTTCTGAAACAAGAAAAAACAAAAATCAATTAAAAAAAATAAAATGTTATAAAAAAAAAAAACATTCATTCAGTTTTCATATTACCCAACTTTGTTTTAGCCATAATGTAATGGTTTTTTGGTTTTGTTTTTTTATTTTTTATTTTACTGTATAGCAAAACCAAGTCCACCTGTTAATCCTGAAGCAATAGATACAACATGTAATTCAGTTGATCTCACATGGCAGCCACCACGGCGTGATGGTGGGGGCAAGATACTGGGTTATATTGTTGAGTACCAGAAAGTTGGAGATGAAGAATGGAGAAGAGCCAATCATACCCCTGAGTCATGCCCTGAAACTAAATATAAAGTCACTGGTCTTCGAGATGGTCAAAGCTACAAGTTCCGAGTGTTTGCAGTCAATGAAGCTGGTGAATCAGATCCAGCTAATGTTCCAGAGCCAGTTCTAGTAAAAGACAGACTTGGTGAGTAGATATTTCCATTTGTAGTTTCAAGAAAAATAGACATCTGATTGTATATGCCCAATGTGCATTACAGAGTAAAATTTGAATGTACTATTCCTTTTATTCTAGAACCTCCTGACTTAATTCTTGATGCCAACATGGCAAGAGAACAACACATTAGAGTTGGTGATACTCTGAGACTTAGTGCTGTCATCAAAGGAGTGCCATTCCCAAAAGTAACCTGGAAAAAAGGAGACAGAGAGGCTCCAACCAAAGCCCAAATTGATGTTACTCCAGTTGGTAGCAAGCTTGAAATTCGTAATGCTGCCCATGAAGATGGTGGAATTTATTCCTTGACAGTAGAGAATCCAGCTGGTTCAAAAACTGTCTCAGTGAAAGTACTGGTATTAGGTAAAAGCTTAATATTAATACCATTAAAGATAAACTTTTGTACAATTTTTGGTCTTTCTGGATTAAGTCACTCATATTACTATTACTTAACATTCTTCAGATAAACCTGGGCCACCTAGAGATCTGCAAGTCAGTGAAATTAGGAAAGATTCTTGTTACCTTACTTGGAACGAACCACTGGATGATGGTGGGTCTGTCATTACAAATTACGTGGTTGAGAGGAGAGATGTGGCCAGTGCTCAGTGGTCACCTCTTTCAACTACATCAAAGAAAAAGAGTCACTTGGCTAAACATCTGAATGAAGGCAATCAGTACCTCTTCCGAGTGGCTGCTGAGAACCAGTATGGACGTGGTCCTTTTGTTGAAACGCCTAAACCCATCAAAGCTCTGGATCCTCTCCGTGAGTTGTTTTGTCTTGCTAGAGCAGTATTGTTTGACTGTCTTTAATGTATTTTGTTTGTCATAACTTCCTTTTATTCCTTTTTGGTAAAGATCCCCCAGGGCCACCCAAGGACTTGCACCATGTAGATGTTGACAAAACTGAAGTCTCTCTTGTTTGGAACAAGCCAGATCGTGATGGTGGCTCGCCAATCACTGGATATTTGGTAGAATATCAAGAAGAAGGTGCCCAGGACTGGACTAAGTTCAAGACTGTCAAAAACTTAGAGTGTGTTGTTACTGGATTACAACAAGGAAAGACCTACAGATTCCGTGTAAAAGCTGAAAATATTGTGGGTCTTGGTCTCCCTGACACAACTATACCAATAGAATGTCAAGAAAAACTAGGTATTAAAACTATTATTTTAATTCTTCTTTAAATTATTAATATTGTAAAAGTCAGAACTTAATTACCTCATGTTTATTTTCCAGTGCCCCCATCTGTGGAACTAGATGTGAAATTAATTGAGGGGCTTGTGGTAAAAGCTGGAACCACAGTCAGATTCCCTGCCATCATAAGGGGTGTACCTGTGCCCACTGCAAAGTGGACAACCGACGGAAGTGAGATAAAAACAGATGACCGCTATACAGTTGAAACTGACAGCTACTCATCTGTACTTACCATTAAGAGCTGCTTAAGGAAAGACACTGGAGAATATCAAATCACAGTTTCCAATGCAGCTGGTACCAAGACAGTACCTGTACATCTCACTGTTCTTGATGTTCCAGGTCCACCAACGGGTCCTATTAATCTTCTCGATATCACCCCTGAATATATGACTATCTCATGGCAGCCACCTAAGGATGATGGAGGGAGCCCTGTGATAAATTATATTGTTGAGAAAAAAGATACCAGAAAAGACACATGGGGTGTTGTCTCTTCGGGAAGCAGTAAGATGAAACTCAAGATCCCACACCTGCAAAAGGGCTGTGAATATGTTTTCCGAGTGAGAGCAGAGAATAAGATGGGTGTTGGTCCTCCCCTGGACTCCATACCTACTGTTGCCAAGCATAAATTTAATCCTCCATCTCCTCCTGGTAAACCCGTGGTCACAGACATTACTGAAAATGCTGCCACGGTGTCTTGGACCCTGCCAAAGTCTGATGGTGGAAGTCCAATAACTGGATACTATGTGGAACGTCGAGAAGTAACTGGCAAGTGGGTGAGGGTCAATAAAACACCTATTGCTGACCTGAAGTTCAGAGTGACTGGACTCTATGAGGGAAATACATATGAGTTTAGAGTTTTTGCTGAAAATCTTGCAGGACTAAGCAATCCATCTCCAAGTTCTGACCCAATAAAAGCTTGCCGGCCCATCAAACCACCTGGACCACCCATTAATCCTAAGCTAAAAGACAAGAGCAAAGAATCAGCTGACCTGGTGTGGACAAAGCCTCTCAGTGATGGTGGTAGCCCCATTCTAGGCTATGTAGTGGAGTGTCAGAAACCCGGCACTGCACAGTGGGACAGGATTAACAAGGATGAGCTCATTAGGCAGTGTGCCTTTAGGGTCCCTGGACTAATTGAAGGAAATGAGTACAGATTCCGTATCAAGGCAGCCAATATTGTGGGTGAGGGAGAACCAAGAGAGCTTGCAGAATCTGTAATCGCAAAAGATATCCTTCATCCTCCAGAAGTAGAACTTGATGTCACTTGCCGTGACGTTATTACTGTTAGAGTGGGCCAAACTATTCGCATTCTTGCTCGAGTCAAAGGCAGGCCTGAACCAGATATAACTTGGTCTAAGGAAGGCAAAGTATTAACCCGTGATAAGCGCACTGATCTAATTCGTGATCTACCTCGTGTTGAGTTACAAATTAAAGAAGCTGTTAGAAGTGATCATGGGAAGTATATCATCTCAGCTAAGAACAGCAGTGGACATGCCCAAGGTTCAGCCATTGTCAATGTCCTTGACAGACCTGGGCCTTGCCAGAATTTGAGAGTTAGCAGTGTAACCAAAGAGAACTGCACACTTTCTTGGGAAAACCCAGTTGACAATGGTGGTTCTGAAATAACAAATTTCATAGTAGAATATCGTAAACCAAACCAGAAAGGCTGGTCAATTATTGCCTCAGATATCACCAAGAGATTAGTCAAGGCCAACCTTTTAGCCAACAATGAATACTATTTCCGAGTTTGTGCAGAGAATAAAGTGGGTGTGGGGCCAACCATTGAAACAAAAACTCCAATTCTGGCCATTAACCCTATTGACAGACCAGGTGAGCCTGAAAATCTTCATATTGCAGATAAAGGGAAGACATTTGTGTATCTAAAATGGCGGCGGCCTGATTATGATGGTGGCAGCCCCAACCTGTCATATCATGTTGAGAGGAGGTTGAAGGGCTCTGAGGACTGGGAAAGAGTGCATAAAGGAAGCATTAAAGAAACCCACTATATGGTTGACAAATGTGTTGAAAACCAAATTTATGAGTTCAGGGTACAAACAAAGAATGAGGGTGGAGAAAGTGATTGGGTAAGGACAGAGGAAGTTGTTGTGAAGGAAGACTTACAGAAACCCGTACTTGACCTGAAATTAAGTGGAGTGCTAACTGTCAAAGCAGGGGACACCATCCGACTTGAGGCAGGTGTTAGAGGCAAACCATTTCCAGAAGTTGTATGGACCAAGGACAAAGATGCTACAGATTTAACAAGATCACCCAGAGTCAAGATTGAGACCAGTGCTGATTCATCTAAATTCTCTCTTAGCAAAGCAAGACGCAGTGATGGTGGTAAATATGTAATTACAGCAACAAACACGGCTGGCAGTTTTGTGGCCTTTGCCACTGTCAATGTTTTAGATAAGCCCGGTCCTGTGAGAAATCTGAAAATTACTGACGTGTCCAGTGATAGGTGTACTATTCGCTGGGATCCACCAGAAGATGATGGCGGCTGTGAAATCCAAAATTACATTCTAGAAAAGTGTGAGAGCAAGCGAATGGTTTGGTCTACCTATTCTTCTTCTGTCTTGACACCCGGCACTACCGTGACTCGTCTCATAGAAGGAAATGAATATATTTTCAGAGTCCGTGCAGAAAATAAAATAGGCACAGGACCTCCAACAGAAAGTAAGCCAGTCATAGCAAAAACCAAATACGATAGACCTGGACGCCCGGATGCTCCAGAAGTCACAAAAGTGAGCAAAGAAGAGATGACTGTGGTTTGGAATCCGCCTGAATATGACGGTGGAAAGTCTATCACAGGATACTACTTGGAGAGAAAGGAAAAACATGCAGTACGATGGGTCCCTGTGAATAAGAGTGCAATCCCTGAGAGACGGTTGAAAGTACAGAATCTCCTTCCGGGACATGAATACCAGTTCCGTGTCAAGGCGGAAAATGAAATTGGCATTGGAGAACCAAGCTTACCATCTAGGCCAGTGGTGGCAAAAGACCCCATAGGTGAGTTGCTTTTGTTGTTTCTTCCTGATATTATAGCCTTGCTTAATTTCAACACAGAGTTTTTAAGTGAGTTAACTATAATAGACATTATTTTAGCCAACATTTACAAACAGAACTTTATCCAACCACCTAAAATACAAAGGCCATAGTCAATTCCAATTTTCAAGAGGACAATGAGGTCTCAATAATGGAAATATTTCAAGATTGACTGTGTGAACTTACAAGTTAAAATGTTGTTTGTAGTAAATGTATGTTCATTGATCCTTATGCAACTTATTTTTAGAACCACCTGGCCCACCAACCAATCTGAAAGTGGTTGACACAACCAAAAATTCCATAACTCTTGCATGGGGAAAACCAGTTTATGATGGTGGTGCACCAATCATTGGATATGTTGTAGAGATGAGACCCAAAATAGCAGATGCCTCACCAGATGAAGGCTGGAAAAGGTGCAATGCTGCAGCACAGCTTGTTCGCATGGAATTCACCGTTACCAGCTTGGATGAAAACCAGGAATATGAGTTCCGGGTGTGTGCCCAAAATCAAGTTGGCATTGGGCGTCCTGCAGAGCTGAAGGAAGCAATCAAACCTAAAGAAATCCTAGGTGAGGCCTCTTTTTTTTTCTTCTTTTTTTTTAATTTAGCACCTGGCTCACTCATATGTGCTCCTACAATTTTGCCCTGTTCTGAAAATCAACCAATGGCCCATCAGGATGGCTCAGTGGTCTAAAGCACCTGCTTAGGAAAGCTTGGGCGACTGCAGGGACCGCGTGGTTCGATCCCCAGCACCACATGCTGCGCCAGCCCTGCCCTGAGGGCAGGCTGAGCCGGCCATAAAAATAAACAAATAAGCAAAAGTTCTGAAACAAGAAAAACATAAAATAAAATAAAATAAAATAATATGAAAATCAACCAATGACCTTAATGTCATTAACATTTGCAGAGCCTCCAGAGATTGATTTGGATGCCAGTATGAGAAAGCTGGTCATCGTGAGAGCAGGATGCCCTATCCGACTGTTTGCAATAGTGAGAGGGCGGCCAGCCCCCAGAGTCACTTGGCGAAAAGTGGGTATTGACAACGTGGTCCGAAAAGGACAAGTTGACCTGGTTGACACTATGGCCTTCCTCGTTATCCCCAACTCTACCCGTGATGACTCAGGAAAATATTCCTTAACGCTTGTGAACCCAGCAGGAGAAAAGGCTGTGTTTGTGAATGTCAGAGTATTAGGTAGGTTGCTAGAAGGCCTTCCATCTTTCAAAAATAAATTAGTTCAGAAGGACACTGAGAAGACATGTGTGCCTAATTCTCTGGTTCTTTACAGATACTCCTGGACCTGTATCTAATTTAAAAGTTTCAGATGTCACAAAAACATCATGCCATGTGTCCTGGGCCCCTCCTGAAAATGATGGTGGTAGCCAAGTGACACATTATATTGTGGAGAAACGTGAAGCAGATAGAAAGACATGGTCTACAGTTACCCCAGAAGTTAAGAAAACCAGCTTCCATGTATCCAATCTGGTCCCTGGCAATGAGTACTTCTTCAGAGTAACTGCTGTCAATGAGTATGGCCCTGGTGTCCCCACAGATATCCCGAAACCTGTGCTTGCATCGGATCCTCTAAGTAAGAAAACTTTCTTCCTCCTTTTAACTCCAGTGCCTTATTTCAGCAAGATGCCAACAATATACTTCTGAAAGGGATTTCACTTGTTATAATAGTGTAATAAGTTTGCAGTCCACTCAGAAAGGACTTTCATGACCTGCCTCACCTTATATTTTCTTATTTGAGCATACCAAAGTACACGTTTCATGTACTTTGATGTACATGATATATTAAAAGTATATTAACAAAAAATTAAAAAATAAATTACTGTATATTAACAAAGAAGGTTTGGGCCGGTGAAATGGCTCAGCGGTCTAAAGCACCTGCTTAGGAAAGCTTAGGAAATTGAAGGGACCATGGTTTGAGCACTGGCACCACATGCTGTGCCAACCCCAACCCCAGGGCGGCTGAGCCATAATAGTAGTAGTAGTAGTAGTAGTAGTAGTAGTAGTAGTAGTAGTAGTAGTAGTAATAAAGAAAGCCAATGGGGTAGATACCTGTAATCCCAATGTTCTGGAGGCTAAGGCAGGAGGATTGCAAGTTTGAGCCCACCTAGTCAATTTAACAAAGTAAGTTTGATGAAGTTACCCAGATAATTTTCTAAACTGTGTTTTCCTTATAGGTGAGCCCGATCCTCCAAGAAAACTAGAAGTGACTGAAATGACAAAGAACAGCGCTGTTTTAGCCTGGTTGCCTCCTCTCCGTGACGGCGGTGCTAAAATTGATGGCTATATCATCAGTTACAGAGAAGAAGACCAGCCTGCAGACCGCTGGACAGAGTATTCTGTGGTAAAAGACCTCAGCCTTGTTGTCTCTGGCTTAAAGGAAGGAAAGAAATATAAGTTCAGAGTGGCAGCCAGAAATGCTGTTGGAGTCAGCTTGCCAAGAGAAGCTGAAGGAGTGTACGAAGCCAAGGAACAGCTACGTAAGTAGTCATTGCTTCATTTAAATCATGTGATAAGAGCTTATTAAAATTTTCTTTGGCCATATAGACTTAGCCCTGAGGAATCAAGTTCTAGAAATACACACAAAACATTAACTTTCAAACACATGGCCCCACAACACATAATAAATAAACTTTAAACCATGACATATATATATGAAAGACATCTCTTGGAATGATACCTATCCTTATGTATCTGCAGCCAATTTTTTCTACTATATCCCATTTTATTTCTTTTGAAAATACTGACTCTAGCAAACATTCCTTTGAACCCACGATGGGTAGCCATGCACTATTTCCAAAACCTTCCCCAACGGAGAGAGTTTTACACCCCCGCCAAGTTAATACATTTCGTTTTACTTTCAGTGCCACCTAAGATCCTCATGCCGGAGCAAATTACTATTAAAGCTGGGAAGAAGCTCCGTGTCGAAGCCCACGTGTATGGAAAACCTCATCCCACCTGCACGTGGAAGAAAGGAGAAGACGACGTTGTGGCATCCAGCCACCTGGCGGTTCACAAAGCAGACAACTCTTCTGTTCTGATCATAAAAGATGTTACCAGGAAAGACAGTGGTTACTATAGCCTCACAGCAGAGAACAGTTCTGGAACAGACACGCAAAAGATCAAAGTCATCGTCATGGGTGAGTTATGTCTAGAAAAATGGTCTTCAAAGTACAAAGATCACACTTTGTTTATTCCTATCAAATCCATATTCTTATTTTTCTGCCCTCTTGGTTCATGCAGACGCCCCTGGGCCCCCTCAGCCTCCGTTTGACATTTCTGATATCGATGCTGATGCGTGTTCCCTGTCCTGGCACATCCCTCTGGAAGATGGAGGCAGTAACATCACCAATTACGTAGTGGAGAAGTGTGACGTGAGCCGAGGGGACTGGGTCACAGCGCTAGCTTCAGTCACCAAGACTTCCTGCAGGGTGGGAAAGCTGATCCCAGGCCAGGAGTACATATTCCGGGTCCGCGCTGAAAATCGATTTGGAATTTCAGAACCTCTCCAGTCTCCAAAGATGCTTGCTAAGTTTCCGTTTGGTATGTTTGTTGTGAAGAGAAAAGGAAATGTTGTCCTTTCCTTCTGTCACTTAGCATTTACCAGCTGTCATTTCCCTTATGTCCATCTGCAGATGTGCCTAGTGAACCAAAGAATGCACGGGTCACTAAGGTCAACAAAGACTGCATCTTTGTCGCATGGGACAGACCAGACAGCGATGGGGGAAGCCCCATTACCGGTTACTTGATTGAACGCAAGGAAAGAAACAGCTTACTCTGGGTGAAAGCTAATGATACTATCATTAGGTCCACTGAATATCCTTGTGCTGGCCTTGTTGAAGGTCTAGAGTACTCGTTCAGAATCTACGCCCTGAACAAAGCTGGATCCAGCCCTCCCAGCAAACCAACAGAATATGTAACTGCAAGAATGCCAGTTGGTAAGTTTGTGAGGGGGTTGCTTTGCTTTTTAGTATTGTGGAGGCCATTGAAATATTAGGCCCTCTAAAATTTACCATTTCCATTCAGGAATAGCTTCTGTCCCTTACCATAAAAATGTTCTTTGTATGAGCTGGGGTGATAGCTCAGTGGTCTAAGCAACTGCCTGGCAAAGGTAAGGACCCAGATTCAATTGCCAGCAATGCATTCCATGCTGGCCTTGGAGCCCCAGTCATGGTGGCTCATGCCTATAATCCCAGTGCTGGTGAAGCCAAAACAGGAGGATCACTACAAGTCTGAGCTACACAGTGAGACCTTGTACCAAATAAATAAATAGATCAAAGTTAAAAAAAAAAAAAGTTCTAAATATAAATCTTGCAAGTACATAGTAAAGACTCAAAAGTGTATCATTTTAAGCTTAGGACTTAGGAACAGGGCAATTATATGAAGTGTAGGGTTTAAACTTCTATTGGCAATGTAAGAGATGAGACTGTTTCTTCTGGTTTTAGATCCTCCTGGGAAACCTGAAGTTACGGATGTCACCAAGAACTCTGCATCCCTTATCTGGGCCCGTCCCAAGCATGATGGAGGGAGCAAAATAATTGGCTATTTTGTAGAAGCTTGTAAACTTCCTGGTGATAAGTGGGTACGGTGCAACACGACACCTCATCAGATACCCCTGGAAGAGTACACAGCAACTGGCTTAGAAGAGAATGCTCAGTATCAATTTAGAGCAATTGCCAAGACGGCAGTAAATATTAGCCAGCCTTCTGAGCCTTCTGACCCAGTGACCATCCTTGCAGAAAATGGTAAGACTGCGCTGAGTGCTACAGGAAGAGGCGTACAGAATTCATGGTGTTCTTTTCATTTATTAAAGAAACTCAACATACTCCTATGATAAAAAGGGAAAATAAAATGACAGGTATTCTGGATAGTACACTAAAATTTTTATTGCATAGACAACATGCTAAACTAAAAGCAGAACGCACAACTAAAGGCTATACTTGGAACAGTATACATTCACAGAAATATGACAGCCAAATGCATTTAAATGATAGCAATAAGTACGTAGAGATGTTAGAATTATAGAAATTACATTTTATGCTCTCAGCTGTCAAACTTTCACATTAAGCTTTTTGTTGCTTTTGTGATAAATATATTACTTTAAAAGACCCTATCCTCAGTGTTCCAGTCAGGGTTTTACTAGAGAAACAGTAAAATTAGGGGTTGGGGAATAAAAATAGGGTATATATCAGTCAGAGGTTTCAAAGTTCCAGTTAGACAGGAGGAATGAGTGTCAGTGATCCACTACACAGTATGATGACAATAATTAATACTGTTGCTAAAGGAGTAATTTTAAAAGTTCTTATGACCAAAAAAAAAAAAAAAAAAAAAAAAAAAAAAAAAAAAAAAAAAAAAAAAAAAAAAA